>JAVJIF010019856.1:0-69143 GCA_038442645.1 Agave tequilana | reverse complement strand
CTTTCTGACCACAATATGTCAAAACTAATACTCACTTTTACATTTATTTATATTAATCAATTGTTTCCTAATTCTTTTTCCATTATTCCATTTGATGAGTGGCATCTGTGTATCTTTGAGGTGTCTTTCTGACATGGTGTCTTGAAAAGATACATAGTTTTATTATTAAATAAGTATACATGCAGTGTTCTAAATGGCGGCCACAGCGGCCGCATCGGCCGGAAAAATTTATCGGAGATGTGGATATATCGGGGATATTTTCAAAAATCGGATGTCAAAATCGGACTGTAATATACATATCTTCTTGTCTTAAATCGCATCTCAATAAGACGATATATGCATAAATTATTTAAATTTACATAAAACATCATACTTATATGTTTAAGATATACTTAACTCGATAACTTGCATTAAGCCTATGAATCCATAATCACTATTCAAGTGTAGAATCTTCAAAAATGTCACATTGTCACATCACTCGAATTATCCAAATACCTAACCTAGAAATGGGGTGTGAAACGCTATATCGGGTCCAAAATAGCCGAAATTGTGGCCGATATATCGGATCCATGCCTATTTATCGGCGATTTTGGATGAAAAACGCTATATCGGTTTGGATGTACTAAATCATTGGGCTAGGTGCCATAAACGCAATATCGGGGCAATATCAGGGTTATATCGGGGATCTTTGGAACACTGTATACATGATCTTGGGGAGACATCTCTCTCTAGTACTCCTAGCCGTGCCCACATGTATCAGACATGACATGAATGTCCACACTGGGGGACATTTATTTTAGATCGACAAAATTAAAACGGAAGCAGAGATAAAGGAGGAATAACTGGAAAAGGAGGGGGGAAAAAAGGGAACAAGGAAAAGGAAGGAAAGAGAATAAAAAGGGGAAAAAGGCATGGGAAAAATGAAGGAAACAAACTGATATTTCTTCACTGACTTGTACTTGCAGAACACCTAATAAACAACATAATCTGTCACTTAGTTGGAGTTGCCTTGAAAAGGTCTTCCAATCAACAGGTCACATAGGGTACACATAAACAAAATGGCATTATACTCTCTTGGCTTGACTTACAAGGAAGATAATCACAATTATTCCTACATATTACAAGAGGTACACCTTATTAGCAATCTGTAAGGGGCATTTAATTTTGTCAGGTCGATATTGTGTGGATTTTTCTACTCATTTTTACACTCAGAGCCAGACAGAAACATATGCACTATAGCACATGTGTGGATTTTTATACACATTTGTACACTTCACGGACAAATAGTAGTGGTTAGATTGAGACAAACTTTTAAGTAATTTGATTGGGAGAGAGGGGCTTGGTCACATGGTGGATTGAGGTAAATCTGAGCTAACATGAACAAGCATGTGAGAGAGGATAAAGCTTGGTGCTGGATCAAGATACTCTAATCTCTGGTCTCTAGTAGTCTGTTACCTACAATAAAAGTCCGGTTTGCTGCCTTTGTTCTTCACATTGTCACATTATTCGTGATATTTTGGAAATTTGTGAATAATTCTCAAATATATAAGTAAAGAAATCTATTTTCCCAGGTGGAGATAGATAAACTAGTTGAGAGAGCATGTAAGATGTGCGGCCAAGCGGGAACCACCGTCTCAATTTCGAGGAGCAAATGAGAAGCAATTATTTTTTGGAAGAATGTGAGATTACTATTGCTCGGCAAGTTTGGAGCAACTATTGCATCTTTGGAGAGAAATAACTTACTATACATGAATTGATTAGTTTTCTTAGCTATTCAAGAATTATTTGCAAATTTCTCGAAAAATTGATGAATTACTATAGAGATAAATTTAAAAAACTATCATGAACTTTTTAGGGTTATGCGGTGCCTAGGAACTACCATAAACTACCATGATCTTAACAATTGACAATTAATACCCAAACATCGTTAATGACAGTTTTAAAAAGACAATATTACCCTTCTCTATTTTCAAAAAACGTATTTTATAGATTAACTGAGAAAAAAGAAGAAAAGAAACTTTTTGGTATGGATCTTGGATGTCAGCTTCATGGCCATGGAGCTCGAATCCATGGCCTTGGATCCAAGATCTGCTTTGAGCTCCATGGCTATGCTATGGAACTCAAAGCCATGGCTATGGGTTGAGCTCCATGACCATGGTTTTATGTTGAAGTCTAAACTTTTTTTAAATTAGTTTTTGGATTTCTTGGAAACATTTAATCATTAATTTTAAGACACGGGATTTGAAGATGTAGAGGCTTAGATATCAAAGTTGATTTTTGGCATGAGTAAGACGAGGGAGGAGGAAAGTTTGGGTTCTAAGAAAAGAAGAGGAAGGGGATAATAGAAGTTATCAAATAAATAATATTTAAAAAATATTTTTATTATTTAATTCAAAATGTATAATGACTCATCAGGAGAAACTATTTAATATTAATTCTTAATAAAAATAAAAATAATTGTCAGCTGTTAAATTTTTTGTTAACAAATTTGTTTAAAATTGTTTATAAACTTAAACGTTACTAAAATTTTAATTTGTTATCTCTAGAGTTTTTTTGTGTTTATTATTCTAATAGTCAATATAATGGTTGTAAAAAAATAATTTGTATTATTGATAGTTAAATAATAGTTATCTATAATCAATTAGGGATGTTAGGAAATACTAGAAGTATCTTTTCTATAATTTTTAGGAGAAATATTTTTTTAGATTTTCTTTATAAGTTTTAAAATATAAATATTAAGAAACTACCATGTAGGGTAATTTTGTTCCCAAAAAAAATCACGCGTCAGTCATTTGATGATTTATCAAACGCTAAGATAAATGATGGTAGTTTCCTGAAAAGTTTAGTATTTTTTAAGAAAAAAAGGTTAGACAGTTTCTAGGCTTGGCCCCAAAAGTTGATGGTAGTTTCTTAAATTTAACCTAACTATGGAGAGACCAAAGCAGTAGGTGCGAGAGACTGGTGTTTTTTTTATACATAATAGGTATGATTTAAAATCTTGGTATCGTTATCGCGTTACCGACCCTTATATAGTCTGCTATTATATGGTTAATATCATATTGGTTACCTCAAATCTGATATAATATTGTTAATGTATATCAGACTCGGCCGATATTTGAAACCTCATGATAATAGGCTGTTGTAGCTGTTATAAGCTGGTTTTTCTATCGTGTATGTGTTGGCCCAGAGGCTTTCCACTCTAGTTTTGATGATGATTAACTCATGTAGTTATAGTTTACTAATAATCTTGTGATATTTAGTTTCAGATATTTGATCAAGATATTAGTACGTGATTAGCTTCAACAAAGGTGTTTTGGAGCTTTCACATGGTGATTCAAGAGCTCGAGCGTCAAAGTTCACATTTAGCACTCGTTGGAATCAAGCTCGAGGAATCGCGTTTGGATCGAATCAACTTGGAGACGACATTTTACAAGAAGGCTTCGGTTTGCTTAGTTAAGATTTAGTTTAGATCCATTGTAAAGATTAGATAGTGTGATATGCTCAAGTTCACAACACACACTTGTTTTAAGTTTTATGTTTATTGGTTTGGTTTTCGGTTTAACCGATCTTGATTTTCATGGATAGATAGAATCAAAACAAGTTTACATGGTTTAATGTATATTAGATTTGATCTATATACATATATGCTTCATCTACTTAGAAAAACTTATTTTGATACACTATTCATGTGTTTGGAGTTTTGTATTTAAACAAAACCTATTTTTGAATTTAATGTCAAAAATATTGATATATATCTCTTTCATGTATATTGGATTCTACCCATATACTATATGCTTCAAAGTTGTTTATCATGTTTTGTTTTTACATGTATTTTGAAAAAATCGGATTTCCATTTCAAAAATTCAAGTTTTAGAAAATACGGTTTTTGGTTTAATGCAAAATTTTCAAGTCATAAAATTTTTTCAAAATGTTTGTAACATGGTTTGATTTTACTCAAACATGTTTGTATTTCAAAGATATAACAAGAACTGATTTTTGTGAAATTTATGTGATTTTATGGGATTTAATTGAAGTTAAAAAGATCAGTTTTTAAATCCTGAAAAATATACCTGCCAGGCTCTGGCGGTCGACTGGGACGGTCGACCGAACTAGTAGTCGGTCGATCGATGTGCACGAGACGTGCACAAAGGCCAAGTTGGCTTGGCCGGTCGACCGTGCGGTCGACCGACTGAAGTCACCCCACTCTCGGTCGACCGTGAGTTTTGGCCCGGTCGATCGGGCGGCTGACCGGCCAGAGAGCAATTGCTCTCTGGATCTGGCACGGTCGACCGGGCGGCCGATCGCTGGGCTCAAACGGTCAAAAATTTGACCGTTGGCCGGTCTACCGGCCGGTCGACCGGAAGGGCATTCTGGCCCTTTTCAGCTGCCAACGGGCAGATTTTCAAATGGACTATAAATACCCCATTTGAAGTTGGTTTTTGACAAGATTTTCAAGAGCATAATTTCTCCCATTTACAAGTGTTTTAACACTAGTTTTCAAAAGAGTTTTTAAGCCTAAAGATTTCATCTTTATTTTATTTTAAAGGGTTGAAAAATTCAAAGAAAAAAGTCTTTGGGATTGGTTTTTGATCTTCATTTCATATCTATTCTAGAAGTTTTTTCAAGAGTTTTTTTTTTGAGTTTTTGATTTTCAAACTCTTTATTTCTCACACTTGAGCTTATCTTCTATCCTATCTTTTTAGGATCTTTGTTTTGTGGGAAAAGTTGTTTGTGGTCTTTGTGATCACCAAGTTGTAAACCTTCCATTGATTGTGATATACCTCTAGTGAGAGGTGATTGAGTTGATATCTCTCAAGTGTGAGGTGATTGTGGAAGTGGTATTTGGCTCCCTCTAGTGAGGGTGGAGATTGTGTTGGAATCCCTCAAGTGTGAGGTGATTGTGTTTGAGTGGCTAAGTGCCTATCCCTCTAAGTATAGAGGTGATTTGTTTTGTGTCTTGCCTCTTGTGAAGAGGTTGTATTGAGAGGAGTTGTGTGCTCCCGGTTGTATTTACCCAAATCCTCAGTGGAGGTTCCCTGTGTGGGAAGTCCCGTGTGGACGAGTTAGTGGAAACCTTCTGTGTGAAGGCGGGGACGTAGAACTGTGTGCTCGAACCTCGAAACATATCTTGGTGTTTGCGATTGATCCACTTTCTCTAACTCTCTCTTATATTGTGCCTTGCATTGATTCATATTGTCATATCACACTTATATGTTTGGTTGTGTTTGTTTGTGTGCCTCACTTGTGTTTAACCACGAGAGCTTCATATAGCACATCAACTCTTATTCAGAGGAATCAAGAGGAGTTAGTCCAGAGCCCTTCACCGGGAATTCGGCTACTCTCGGTTACACTAAGTGTGTTGCATTAAAGTTTTTAATTCTGTATTATTGTTCATTAGATTAGCCGTACACCTATTCACCCCCCTTTAGGTGTACTTTCAATTGGTATCAGAGCCTACGCTTCTGATATTAGGTTTAACCACCTAGGAGTGTGATCTTGGTTTTGCTAATCTACATTTGCATTTGCATTTGCACACATATAGTTTGCACTCATGGATAGCCCTCCCATGTTTGATGTCTTTAGAATTGATATATGGAAGGTTATGATGAGTTGCCATTTAAAAGCCATAGGTTATAAAGTTTATCTTGCCATTACCAAGGATCCTACCTTAGTGATAGCAAGCATATATAAGCCAATGCACTAGCCCTAAAGGCACTTAGAGCATCTCTTGATAAAAAATATTTACATGTGTTTTCTCATTATGATTCCGTTTTTGCAGTGTGGAACATTTTGACATCTCCCGAGCTACAAACTCTTATTAATAAGAAGAGGAAATATAGTCGAGTCAAGTCCGACGAACGTTGCCTCATGGTCCAAGGAATGACTCTCTTGAGGTACATTTGGATAGATGTTAGTACTAGTTCTTATTATAATGAGTGTATGGATGCACATGCCTTAAATAATGAACTAGCTAAAAATTGTGAAAATTTGATTTCAAAATATAAACTTTTGAAAAAGGATAGTTTTGGTTTAAAAGAAGAAATAAAAATTTATCTTCTAGACTTGAGATTGCTTTGCAAGAAAGGGATGAGATTTCAAGTGAACGTGACTCACCTAAATCCCAAATTGAACTTGCCCTTAATGAAAACAAAATTTAAAAAATAAAAATGATTGCAATGAGGTTTTGAAGAAAAATGAGATCTTGTCTTCAAAACTTGATTTTGTTATAAAAGAGAATGAATCCTTGAAAAACAAAATTGCTTCTATTTCAAAGGATTTGGATTTGGTTTCCAAGAAAAATATTTCTTTGAAAAATGATTTAGATTCTCATGTTTACCATGCTAGTTTAGCTTCATCATCTAGTTCACCTATTGCATGCTCCACTTTATCTTCTAGTATTAAAAATGATATAAATGTTTTGAAGAAAAGTGTTGATTGTTTGGGCTCCATTTGAGCTATTGTATCATGAACCATACACGTTTGGAATCTATGTTTCGAAAGAAATAAGTTCCTTCTATGCATGCACACAAACCACGGCATACACATGCTTCCCATGTTCACACCCATCACACAATGTATGCTCATGTGTACACTTGTACACATTGTGGACGTAAGGGCCACCTTGCTAAATTTTGTTATGATCGTATACATGATTCAAATTTAGCAACTAAATTTGTTTGGGTTAGGAAATGAGCTAACCCCATGGACCCAAAAGAGTATGGTACCAAAGACCACTGCTATTCTATTTGATGTAAGTGTAGGCTCTCACATGACGTGAGAGTGATGGTGCCTTGAGGTGGATGCGTTCCGAGCTTAAAGAGGACTATTTGGATGCATCACTTTCAAGGGGAGTTTGGTGGGAGGACCACCTTGGTTTGGAGAATTGGAGATGTGCCCTATCGGTTTTGGTAACGATCTCTTACTCCTTATTTATGTTTACATGCTTTTCATATTATTATTTTTAGCATGTTTTGATGTTTCATGATTAGGATGTTAAATGTCATGATATTTAGATTAGTAATATACATGATTAGATTTGAGACACACATGTTTATATGGATTTATATTTAGTGTTCTCACTTTAGTTTAACTACTGTGTATGTCCTAGATCTAATGCATGTTCATTTACCATAATGATCATATAAGTTTTGTTTTGATTTCTATGCTTCATGTTTTGATTACATGTTTAGATGTTAGTTTCATTAAAACTTAGGTATATACTTGTACAACTAGTGAGCCACAAATAGATTATTATATGTTTGTGCTTGAATGCTCATTTGTACTCATTAGATGTACTAGTATAGCTCAAGTTTTGATGATTCATACATTTTAACTTGTATTCCCATTTTGTTTATGTTTTCATGTTTATGTTAAACTTCATGTATATGTCTATTTTGTCTAAACTATTAGTTATAAATATACATCCTTGAGCCACTTGCCTTCATGCATATACTTTTGTGGACTCGTTTATGTTTGGATATGTATGTATACTCTAGTTTGAACAAAACATTCATATCTTGAAGGATTCTAGTTTGATGATTTTCATGTTTTTAAGGAATTTCGTATTTGAGCTTAATTGTCTATTTCCATGACTTTGTATTTCCACCGTCTCAATTTCGAGGAGCAAATGAGAAGCAATTATTTTTGGAAGAATGTGAGATTACTATTGATCGGCAAGTTTGGAGCAACTATTGCATCTTTGGAGCGAAATAACTTACTATACATGAATTGATTAGTTTTCTTAGCTATTCAAGAATTATTTGCAAATTCTCAAAAAATTGATGAATTACTATAGAGATAAATTTTAAAAAACTATCATGAACTTTTTAGGGTTATGCGGTGCCTAGGAACTGCCATAAACTACCATGATCTTATCAATTAACAATTAATACCCAAACATCGTTAATGACAGTTTTAAAACGACAATATTACCCTTCTCTGTTTCAAAAAACGTATTTTATAGATTAACTGAGAAAAAAGATGAAAAGAAACTTTTTGGTTATGGATCTTGGATCTCAGCTTCATCGCCATGGAGCTCGAATCCATGGCCTTGGATCCAAGATCTGCTTTGAGCTCCATGGCTATGCTATGGAACTCAAAGCCATGGCTATGGGTTGAGCTCCATGACCATGGTTTTATGTTGAAGTCTAAACTTTTTTAAATTAGTTTTTGGATTTCTTGGAAACATTTAATCATTAATTTTAAGACACGGATTTGAAGATGTAGAGGCTTAGATATCAAAGTTGATTTTTGGCATGAGTAAGACGAGGGAGGAGGAAAGTTTGGGTTCTAAGAAAGAAGAGGAAGGAGGAGGGATAGTAGAAGTTATCAAATAAATAATATTTAAAAAATATTTTTATTATTTAATTCAAAATGTATAATGACTCATCAGGAGAAACTATTTAATATTAATTCTTAATAAAAATAAAAATAATTGTCAGCTGTTAAATTTTTTATTAACAAATTTGTTTAAAATTGTTTATAAACTTAAACGTTACTAAAATTTTAATTTGTTATCTCTAGAGTTTTTTTTGTGTTTATTATTCTAATAGTCAATATAATGGTTGTAAAAAAATAATTTGTATTATTGATAGTTAAATAATAGTTATCTATAATCAATTAGGGATGTTAGGAAATACTAGAAGTATCTTTTCTATAATTTTTAGGAGAAATATTTTTTTAGATTTTCTTTTATAAGTTTTAAAATATAAATATTAAGAAACTACCATGTAGGGTAATTTTGTTCCCAAAAAAATCACGCGTCAGTCATTTGATGATTTATCAAACGCTAAGATAAATGATGGTAGTTTCCTGAAAAGTTTAGTATTTTTTTAAGAAAAAAAGGTTAGACAGTTTCTAGGCTTGGGCCCAAAAGTTGATGGTAGTTTCTTAAATTTAACCTAACTATGGAGAGACCAAAGCAGTAGGTGCGAGAGACTGGTGTTTTTTTATACATAATAGGTATGATTTAAAATCTTGGTATCGTTATCGCGTTACCGACCCTTATATAGTCTGCTATTATATGGTTAATATCATATTGGATACCTCAAATCTGATATAATATTGTTAATGTATATCAGACTCGGCCGATATTTGAAACCTCATGATATAGGCTGTTGTAGCTGTTATAAGCTGGTTTTTCTATCGTGTATGTGTTGGCCCAGAGGCTTTCCACTCTAGTTTTGATGATGATTAACTCATGTAGTTATAGTTTACTAATAATCTTGTGATATTTAGTTTCAGATATTTGATCAAGATATTAGTACGTGATTAGCTTCAACAAAGGTGTTTTGGAGCTTTCACATGGTGATTCAAGAGCTCGAGCGTCAAAGTTCACATCTAGCACTCGTTGGAATCAAGCTCGAGGAATCGCGTTTGAATCGAATCAACTTGGAGACGACATTTTACAAGAAGGCTTCGGTTTGTTTAGTTAAGATTTAGTTTAGATCCATTGTAAAAATTAGATAGTGTGATATGCTCAAGTTCACAACACACATTTGTTTTAAGTTTTATGTTTATTGGTTTTGGTTAACGGTTTAACCGATCTTGGTTTTCATGGATAGATAGAATCAAAATAAGTTTACATGGTTTAATGTATATTAGATTTGATCTATATATATATATGCTTCATCTACTTAGAAAAACTTATTTTGATACACTATTCATGTGTTTGGAGTTTTGTATTTAGACAAAACCTATTTTTGGATTTAATGTCAAAAACATTGATATATATATATATATCTCTTTCATGTATATTGGATTCTACCCATATACTATATACTTCAAAGTTGTTTAAATATCATGTTTTTGTATTTATATGTATTTTGAAAAAATCGGATTTCTATTTCAAAAATTCAAGTTTTGGAAAATACGGTTTTTGGTTTAAGGCAAAATTTTCAAGTCATAAAAATGGTTCAAAATGTTTGTAACATGGTTTGATTTTTACTCAAACATGTTTGTATTTCAAAGATATAACAAGAACTGATTTTTGTGGAATTTATGTGATTTTATGGTATTTAATTGAAGTTAAAAAGACTAGTTTCTAAATCCTGAAAAAATACTTGCCAGGCTCTGGCGGTCGACCGGGACGGTCGACCGGACCAGTGGTCGGTCGACCGGACAGGTCGACCGATGTGCACGAGATGTGCACAAAGGCCAAGTTGGCTTGGCCGGTCGACCGTGCGGTCAACCAACTGAAGTCACCCTACTCTCGGGTGGGGGCGGTCGACTGTGAGCTTTGGCCGGTCGACTGGGCGGTCGACCGGCCAGAGGGCAATTGCTCTTTGGATCTGGCACGGTCGACCGCTGGGCTCAAACGGTCAAAAATTTGACCGTTGGCCGGTTGACCGGAAGGGCATTCTGGCCCTTTTCAGCTGCCAACGGGCAGATTTTCAAAGGGGCTATAAATACCTCATTTGAAGTTGGTTTTTGATAAGATTTTCAAGAGCATAATTTCTCCCATTTACAAGTGTTTTAATACTAGTTTTCAAAAGAGTTTTTAAGCCTAAAGATTTCATCTTTATTTTGTTTTAAAGGGTTGGAAAATTCAAAGAAAAAGAGTCTTTGGGATTGGTTTTTGATCTTCATTTCATAACTATTTTAGAAGTTTTCTCAACAGTTTTTCTTTGAGTTTTTGATTTTCAAACTCTTTATTTCTCACACTTGAGCTTATCTTCTATCCTATCTATTTAGGATCTTTGTTTTGTGGGAAAAAAAGTTTGTGGTCTTTGTGATCACCAAGTTGTAAATCTTCCATTGATTGTGATATCCCTCTAGTGAGAGGTGATTGAGTTGATATCCTTCAAGTATGAGGTGATTGTGGAAGTGGTATTTGGCTCCCTCTAGTGAGAGGTGGTGATTATGTTGGAATCCTTCAAGTGTGAGGTGATTGTGTTTGATGGCTAAGTGCCTATCCCTCTAAGTGTAGAGGTGATTTGTTTTGTGTCTTGCCTCTTGTGAAGAGGTTGTATTTGTTGGAGAGGAGTTGTGTACTCTCGGTTGTATTTACCCAAATCCTCAGGGGAGGTTCCCTGTGTGGGAAATCCTGTGTGGACGAGTTAGTGGAAATCCTTCTGTGTGAAGGCGGGGACATAGAGCTTTGTGTTCGAACCTCGAAACATATCTTGGTATTTGCGATTGAGCCACTTTCTCTAACTCTCTCTCTGATATTGTGCCTTGCATTGATTCATATTGTCATATCACACTTATATGCTTGGTTGTGTTTGTTTGTGTGCCTCACTTGTGTTTAACCACGAGAGCTTCATATAGCACCTCAACTCTTAGCCGTACGCCAGGAATTCGGCTATACTCATTGGTTACACTAAGTGTGTTACATTAAAGTTTTTAATTTCGCATTATTGTTCATTAGAGTAACCGTACACCTATTCACCCTCCTCTGGGTGTACTTTCAGTATGTGGTTGTAAAGGTTTGGGGCAACTAGGTAATGGGGTGACAGTGAAATATTTTTCTTGCTGTTGTCCTCACTATTACTTGCTAATCTAGGATCTGTTCTGAAGTCTCGTCGACTCTTCCTTTTGTGCGTACTGCTTTTGTAGTGCATATGATCTTCTCACCTTTTCTGAAACACGGATAAAGAAACCTTGGATCCTTGACCTTTCAAACGATTGTAATTTTTTTTTTTTCAGTACCGACTTTGTATTAAATTCTTGTAAATAAAGTGTTCCGTTTGAGGATGAAAGTTTTAGTTGGCATATGATTTTTCACACTAATTCTTTATTTGTATGCTATTTAGGAAATTGAAGAAGTTGACACTGATGAACACTACCGACCAAAGTCCCCGATAGGGATAATCAACATCACATTGAAGAATGAGCCATAGGCACTGCAAACATACTCTATCTGCTTCTGGTTTACCTGATTCTGAAACCGAGAGATGCCTTCACTAGATTCGAGCTCGACTTGGTTCAAAAGCTCCTACACCTTACTGCTCAAATTTTGACTTGCATGTTGAAAAGTTCTAGCTGTATTTGAACTTTTTACTGCATGTTGATTACCTGATCAGATATGTTGTTTTAAATACAAGCAGCTCACATCATACAGGGTGATGCTGAAACTGCTTGTTGCACCCATTCCATTTTCTTTCGAAAATTTGCAATTAGGTCTTAACAAAGGAGCATTGTTTTTATGTGAATGAGTTTTGGTGAATGCAATTGTTCGCGCTGGGTCTTGTGAAAGCTGAAAACAGAAGCATAGTAGTAAGTTGTGTGTTGTTAGATGTATGTTTTGGCAGTTTCAGTCTTCCATTTACGTGCTGGTCCGGGGCTCATTGACTATAGCATATGTGACACATAATTTGTTGTCGTAGACTTTTGTAGTACGAAGTAATTTGGTTAGACATGAACCATGGTTGTATCTTTTGGTTGCAATACGTGATGCGTTAACAGGCTTTTTCTCATTGATGAATAATAATTCTTCAAATTTTTTTGAGTAAATTAGTAGCAAGTAATAGAGGAGAATAAGATTGAACTAATGCAATGCAGCTCATAAACAAAATAAAATCCAAATTGGGACGTATTCAGATCCAAGTTAATAGTTGGCACGGGATCAGAAACAAAGTGGCCAGCGCGGAGGTCCCGCTGCCCAGCGAGGATTGCCATCGCAATCTGAGCTGGGAGTCGCGCAGCCACACCGGTTCCAGTGCACCCAGATTGGATCCCTCGATTCCAAAGAAGCAGAAGAAGCTGGCTCAGGCCTCGGACCATGTCGTGCCCCTACTGTGAATCTCTCAACAAGCATAAACAAGAAGATGATGATGATGATGGCAGGTCCTCTGGTGTCTATCAGCTGTAAGCGATGCGGGCTGAGGTCTTTCATTGAGCTGGAGATTGAGAAGATCTTACTGCCAGTGATCCAAATTAATACTGAGCAATGTTTTTAGTATGTTTGTGAGTCATATAGCTTCAATTGAGCTGGAAATTTCAAGTATGACAGCAACGCATCATGTTTTTAGTACTTTGTCTGTCCTTAATTGATTTAATTTCTCTGCGTGTCTGGTGTTCTGTTTCATTATTAACTTTCTAGTGGTCATTAAAATCCTTGTGGAGATAATTTCATAAGATTCACAGTAGTTATTAAAGAGTAGTATTAAGATTATGATCATATAATACTAATTGTATCAGGAGTAGATATTTTCTTATCATATAATTGTATGTCTGCATATTCAGACATTGTTCTCACAATAATATACAATTCTCAGTTTCTTCAATTGAATTTACAATAGCCATTAAAATTGGGATGAGGTCAAAGTTTACAGATGATTGAACAGATGTTTGGAAGAGGAAGCATCAGTAGTTACAAGATACAATCCATGATGAATGAGAGTGTCTAAGTATCCAATGAAATTAGGTGCAAATTTATAGCACTGTTGGTTCTTTTATCTTGGTGTTAGTGTGCGAAATCTCGCAACACTAATCAAGATATAACTGAGGAATTGTCCTGAACTTTTGTGTGGTAAATTTTCCTTCTCTAGTATCAGAAACACCATGGACTGCAACGGAGGGGAGGCAGTCGGAGCTCTTGATCTCGCAGAGAAGAAATTCAAAGATCAAGCCTACCGAGGCGCCATGAAAAAGGCCCAAAAGCTCTTCCTTCCCTTCAAAATCTCTCGCAGACGATCGCGGCCTATGAAGTCCACTCAGCCGCTGCAACCAAGAAGCTAACCTCCGGCCAGACAGACTGGCATGCTGTCCTTCGCGTATATCCGTCTGCCGACTACAACGCCATCAAGAAGCAGGCGCTGAGTGCTGCCGACGGCGCGTTCAAGATCGTGATGAAGGCCTGGTCCTTTTTATCAACAACCGGCTCATTTTCCAGTTACCGCAGCAGAGGTTCGACTTCTTCGAGTAGTACTAAATCTCCTGAAGAGACCAACTGGCAATACCTGGTCGCCAAAATAAGGTGCGCAAACTGTGGACTGCTTCGGCACTGGGATTTCACCCTGAACCTAGTAATCGCGACAAGTCTCTGTATCACTACGGCAATAGCTTCAGCACATGGTGTTTGATCAGAAAAGGAGCAGCTACGGCCGAGGTTCTGCTGGCCTGCGAAGGCTGCAGTGCGAATCTCGGCTGGGGGTCTTGCCGGCCGTTTGGTTACCAGTGCCGCGGTTGGGTTGCGGTAGCTACTACATTGTTGGAGTTGATCCAGATTGGGTCCCTAAATCTCAGCTGACAGGTCCGTTAATGTCAGTTGCAAGCTTTGCGGTCTTTGGTCCATTGTACAACCGGTGGTTGAGTCCTTCGTGTGAGCTCAGAATTTTGGCAACTGAAAACAGTGAGCGTTGATGAGTTTGAAAACAAGTTGACGTTGTAGTTTTAATTAGGAGTTTGGTACGTGGATTGTAATCTATATGCGAGCGCAATTTGGTGGTTTTCTTGAACTGTTTTGGTTATGGGTTCTCAATTTTTAGGAACCACAGTCACTTCAAGTGTAGACATGAATCATGCGTGGATATATGTCAGAAACATATATTAGATACTCATATTACACATGATACTTTTATTTTCTATGTAATTTTTAAAATTTGTTATATGTCAGTGTGACATGTCGTATTGTGCCCGTGTCTGCGTTTATCTGCTGAGCTCCTGAATTTTCCAATTATGTGCAAAAAAATAGACAACAACCAAAAATCTCGTAAAATTTAGAGGGGCTTTGAGAGGCAGGCAACTTAATCCTTTTAAATTGAGAAAGAAATATATTCTCATACTACAAAACTAATCGAATTTGAAAAAGAAAAGAGAGCAAAGACTAAAACCAAAGCTATCTGAAGCGATATATTGCACAAACAAGAGTTTCAAGGCTGCTGGTCCCAGCGACTTCGCTTCTGGCTTTCTGTGCTTGAACTAGATGATGATCCATCTCTACATGTATAATGGACTTCATACCAATATTTGTTTCGCTCTGCCATATAGTCATCCCAATCCCCTAATCTTGCAGGAATCCAAGAATAAGAATTTGTTTCGCTCTGCCATATAGTCATCCCAATCCCCTAATCTTGCAGGAATCCAAGAATAAGAATTCGAATTCGTTGCTTGAGATCAGGGATCCAATTGGGATCAACCCAGTAAACGAGCGAGTCGTTGCATTTCTCACATTTGCACAGGAAACATCCACACGGGCCCCAGCCGAGCTCAACATCACAACTGCACCTCAATGGAACCTGAAGCAAGCCAAGCTGGCCTACTCATTACCGGAGTCCAATACTGGCAGTTCTTGCAGAAGTAATACAGATACTGGCCGCGCTTGACTTCCCAAATATGATTCAATCCACATCGACTGCAGAATCTCCGAGCCTGCAGATTTGAAGAGTGGAGATAGGACCATACGGACCATGCCTGCACTGCAGTAGAATCTGGGCTGCAGCTGATCCGTTCTTGTCTGGGTGAGTCAGCACGCACAACCTCCTACATCTCATGTAAAATTTACATATTGTTTACATATTGTGTCATCGCAGGTATCCTAACTGCGACACTTCTCACTGACTCTAGGTAGAACAACGTTCTACAATCAAGATGAAAAAGTGTGTGACGCAATCAGCTAACTGGAGGATCTCGAAGAGATGGATGTTGATGCTGGGTTCATTGGTGGTATGGAAATGGCAACAACGGCAACATAGTCAGGTGTGTGTGTGTGTGTGTGTGTGTTCTGCAGAGCATCAGATCTCATCGCATCAAATTTACCAATTTGAGAGTTAGAAATCTGCACACCTGCGAGTTGGATATTGGATCCAATATGTTTTCTGTCAGGCCTGAGGATCTGGGACTAGAGGGGTTCTGAGTTCATGTCATGCGATCCCCTGCGCCGCATTGTGACAAATTGCGAGCGGCTGAAATCGCTGGATATATCTGACTCTAGAGGATGCCTGCCCAACTTCTTAGATTTCTATGGAGAGGCTGGCTGTAAACCTACTGCAAGAGTGCTGATGTGAAAACCTGATACTATGATGCTTGTACATTTTGAAAGATATGAATAAGACTTATTTAGCTGATGGAAACTGACATTAGTTTTTAATTTGAATGTTTTTAGTTTTCGGAACGTCAAGGTTTTATATTTGTATATATACGTGTGTTTGCAGAAAATAAGTACCGCAAAAAGAAAATAAGCACTACTAGAAAAATTGATAATGTTCAAAAATGCTGTGCTAATATTAAGAGGAGTTACATGTTGCCATAAGAAGAGAGACAAAAGTATGTAGCCAAACTTTCTCAAGCTAAAACAGAGACATAAAAGTATATCAAATTTTCTTCTCAAAAAGAACTAAAAGGATCTAAGATACAGGATACTGATGATCACTCTCTCTGTTCTACTGCTCTTAATCCTTTTTGCCACTCGTGATGTCAACGTTTTCGCTTCCGAGCATCTGAACCTATGCTTGACGATTCATCAAGTTTCATGATGGACCGTGTACCACAAGTCTTGCAGTCCACAGAGTAGTTGTTGTTGTTCACAAAATAGTTGTCCCAAGCGCCACAGTACGGACATGCCAATGTCAGAGATTCAGAAGATGAGCGATACACCGGAGTAGTCCAAGAATTTGACTCATTCGACTCCAACTGTATCATGTAGTGCTTATCACAGGTCTTGCATCCGACACGGTACTGATCCTTGTCTACCAAATACTTGTTCCAAGCACCGCAATATGGACACGCCAAACTTGAAGGCTTCGACAACGGTTGCTTGGCCATTGGAGTCTCGGAATTACTGAACCAGCTGGGATCAACTCCTATATCACACTGATTCTTGCAGTTATGGCACTCGCAGAGGAAAGATCGGTAGTTTCCCCATCGAAGATTCACCCCGCAACTGCAAGCCAATGTAGTTTGAGTCAAAGCTGGCTTAGTTGCAATCAGAGTCCAAGTACTGCACTTCTTGCAGTAGTAGTACAGATTGTGAGTGCACCGACTTCGCTTGAACGCCCAAACAAAATCCACCCTGCACTGGCTGCAAGAAATCAGAGCTCGCAAACTCTCCCACCGCGATGAATTCGTTCCACTGGGTTTGGTTGAGCAATTGCCAGGCATCTGAATGTTGGTGGAGGAGCCGGGAGCGGACAGTACGTCCCAGGCTTGCATGACAATCTTGAAAGCGCCATCAGCAGCAGCGGACTTGTTCTTGTCAGGGTGTGTCAATATGCACATCTTCTTGAATTGCTTCTTGATCGCTTCGTGATCGGCGGTGGGGCCCACCCCGAGGACGGCACGCCAGTCGGTGGCGCCCGAGGGGAGTTTCTTGGTGGCGGCCGCGACGTGGAGTCCATAGGCAGTGGTTACCTGAATAAGGGTGGGGAGGGAGGGGCAGAGGGTTTGGGCCTTGAGAGCTAATTTCTTGGCTCCGAGCAAATCATGAGTCTTGAACTTGTCTTCTGCAAGTTGTAGTGCTCTCTCTGCCTCCTCTCTGTTGCACTCCATGTTTATTGTGAGAGAGATTTCTTTCCAAAATCATTCATCATAATGTTTAGCATAAAAAGAATACTAAGAGAGTAAAAGATTTTGGAAAGATTTGGTACTGATTGCTAAATTCATCAACTGACATATTGACCACCATTGATGAAGATATGTCAATAACAAAATCAAGCATAATATGCGTAAATGTCAACATGAAATCTATACGATTTCATAACTAATAGTCTATTCTTTCGTTTGTCGATCAACACAAAAAAAAGGATGATATATTGCTTAAGTCTTTCTCTTGCAATTACAATTATATATTTCAAAATAGATGGCGAATTCAATGAATCTAACCTATCTTTATATTTTTTCCCCCCTTAACTGCCAACCACAAAAATAAACTTGAGCTATTTATATTCCTGTAACTCAAATTATAATCAAAATTTCCCAAATCCTTGGAAAACCAATGTGCTGAACTCAAACATGAAGACATTGCAATACAATAACTGATAAAAAGACATTGCAATCTTTTGTCATGCAATGTTGAAATTTTGTAGATGCCTTAATGATCCAAAAGAGTATAACAATAAGAAAAAGGCAATCTTCCAACAATCTATAGATAGCAGATCTATTGGAAAGAGGGATATCTCCTTCTCTCTCTGTTCTAAAATCCAGAGGTCTAATTCTTGAAATATTTTCCAAAAAAATAAAGCCACAGTTCTAACCTTAGAAATATGTTTCCAAAAATTTTAAAAAAAAAGATCGTAAATATTTTTGAGCCAAGACATACCTCCTCCTCTTGTGGTTTCTGAGCCAAAACGTTTTGAGAGAGAGAGAAAGAGAGAGAATTTTTTTTATTAGATTTTTCCGCAATAAAAGTGAGTTTATATAATAAGGAAAGATATATTTCATAGTCCAAATCGGTTTGTACATAGTGTTTCCTTAAAAAACGGGATCGCGTATAATTTAACTTGGCGGGGGTAAATCTTTTAAACAAATTATCTATATATTTATTTTTAGAGAAATACCTGTATCTCTTATTACTTCAAAGAAAAATATACTACTAAATTTTTGATGGGCTTATTTTAATAGAATACTAATTAGACAAATTTTTGACTTTCTTTCTAACTGAATTATTTAAAATATGATGAGTAAAGTAAAAGTTCGGTTCGGTAATAATTCGTGTTTTAATGGAGTGTTTGAATTCATCTTGATTTTTTTTTTTTTGAGAATGTAAATTTTATTTATCAAACCTGAATATACAGATTGAAAGCCAAACGGCCATACAGTATTAGCCTCCCCTAAACTGCCAAATTTTGACACACTAGCCCATTACAATGTATCCCCACAACCCAAATCAAAGTCCTATTAGTCGACTATCAATTAGATCAGTCGACTAAGCTAGTAGTCGACTAACCCCAATTACAAGTCGACTTGAAAGTTGATCTGGATGTAGCTACATTATATGTTTTTGTTATAGTCGACTAAGTCAGAAAGACTAGTCGACTATACCTACACCAAGTCGACTAGGTCAGAAAGCCCAGTCGACTAAACATGCATCAAGTCGACTAATCACAAAATTAGGTCGACTAAAAAGTTGATCTGGATGTATCCGTCCTCTCTGTTGCCACAGGAGTCGACTAATCCAAAAAGGTTAGTCGACTATACATGATTGAAGTCGACTATAAACACTTAATAGTCGACTAATTCTGTTGACAGCCCAGCTTTTCTACCATAAATCCCAGATCTCTCAAAACTCCACAGCGGCATTTGGATCCAAAGTGAATACATTCCTATAGATGTGCAGCTTAATCTTGAAGACGGTAGAAACCACCTCCTGAGTCTGGCCTTCAAAAATTTTCCGATTACATAAAAGAAAATGTCTGAGTTCATCTTGATTTGAATTCATCTTGATTTGAATCCCCAATGTTTGAGTTTGGCCCGTGAAAGCTCGAAAACATAAAAGAAAATGTCTGAGTTTTAAAGTGGAGTGCTTAAGTTCGGTTTGATTTGAATTTCGAATGTTGAGTTCGATTCGTGAAAACTCAAATGTTAAAGAGCAGTTTGGTTTTACTATTGTGAGTTTGGTTCATCTTGATATCAATTAATAAGAACATTATCTACCCACATGCTGCTGCTAAAAAAGTGAGAATATAAACTTAAAGAATTAAAAGAATTTTTTAATTTTTTTCTTTGAGAAATATAGTTCATATATAACCTGATGCAAGTAAGATTTGAATCTCAGATCTATTGTCTTACCTATTATAAATAGGTTTTATCATTGTGTTACAGTGTCACTTTTAAAAAAAAATTCTTTAAATTAATTAAAAATATTTATAATAATGCTCGTGATTGAGACGTGTATCCATGTTCACAATCGTCTTTGATACATATACGCTAGACAAATTATGTACTTTTAAGCTCTCAGAGTCCTATTTATATGAATATATAGTACATTCTTTTTTTAAAATTGAATATGTGATACACATATATCGAGCTTATCCGAATCGAACTTGAGTGAGTAAATCCAGTTTGAGTTCGACTCATTTATAAATTCAAGCTTGATTTGCACTTGAAGGAGCAAAAATCGAGCCAAATATCGAACCGAACCCTCAACACTACTATTCCAATCCAAATTTGAAGAGAGAATTTTCGCCGCGAGGAAAAGAAAGCTCTCATTAACAGTCACAGCCCATGGCCATGGGCATCAAGAAGATGGAGATGGGGAACACCATGAATACGAGTAGCCAATGGCTAAGTCTGCCTCATGAGCTACTGGTGTCAATCTTTCAATGGCTGACGCCGATAGAGATTCTCAAAGGAGCTTCTCAATGTTGCAGGAGATGGCATCAAAAAACAAAAGATCCAGATTGCTGGCAATATTTAGATTTTAGTGATCACGAACCAGAGAATTCTGATTCGGAGCTGATGAAGCAAAAGGAGTTCTACAAGCTCCTCTCGTTTGCTCTCCAGTGTCGATCGCATGGATCAACCATTGAAATATACTTCCCATTGTCGACGTTGCAAGAAGAGGATCGCAGCAGGTGCTTTCTACTCTCTGCAGCTGTTATCTTCTTTTCCCAGTGAAGTATAGCCCAACAGTTGCATGGTCTATAGAAAATTGAAGCAATAACACATAAGAAAAGGAAAAGTAAGAAAGAAATCTGAAATATAATCCTGCAGCACTAGATGCACACAATATCGATACAGAGCAGTGCATTAGGTCGAACAAGAAACATCGAAGAGCAAGTGCGACGCACAAATACTAGATGCAAAGCAAACCATCAAAATAATCACAAACAAAACAACCCACATAACAACCATCAAAATCATCACAAACCAACCACCCACATAACAGTGCATGTTGCTATGAATACCATGACTCTAGGACAGCCAATGCAGGTCTAGGGTTTTGAGGGTTGGTACAGCGATCTCTATCCTCAAAGTAGTGCACACCCATTGTCCCCCAACCTCACGTCTACTTGCGAAGACTAGATGTCTTTTATATCTTCATTCTTGGTTCTCTTGCTCGTGGATCGACTGAACCAATCTGGATCAGTGCATAAATTGTTAGCTCTTATATCTAAAGCATCTCCCAAAGTGAAGAAAAAGATACGGCAAACTGAAGAGGTCACAGAACCATCCCAAATCCACTTCTCTATTTCTTTTTCTGAAGGTTGCCCGCTTTTTTTTTTTTTCCATATGTTTTGTTCTCTAAATTATTCTGTAATGATCGATATTTGTTGCAGGCCGATGAAAACTTTGCTTTATTTCACAACATGCTTAGGCGCATGTTTGGTTTGCAAGTTTTTATAATTGTAGTTTATTTGAAGTTGTGGTTAGAACTTTACAAATTTAGTTTGCAAATCTTTACCTGTTGTTTTCAACTTGTAGTTTTATTAGCCAAACGAATTTTCGAGTTAAAAGAAAAATTCACTCTTACTTGATTTTTTTAAAACTACAGTTAAGATGAACTATTAGAGGTAGCTAACTGGGGTTTAGTAAACAATGAATAATAGCTAAACAGACATCAAGTTAGTTTTAGTTTTTTGAGTTATAGGATTTAACTCCATAAAATTACAGTTTAGAAAACTTAACCTCAAAGACGTTAAACATCACAACTTTTTATACAGTGACTTTGTGTATTATACTTACATAATACTAAAAAAATAGTCCATGTAACATTTGTAGAGTAATTATGCCTTCTCTTTAATTTGTTTCATGATATTTTTAAATCATTGTCTTCTTTGAATGAATAATGTGAATACTATGGACAACTCCCACCTTACAGGGGACGAGAACTCTAAACATGCTAGAGGGATCCATGATTTTATTGTTGGGTTTGTGTCTCGTATCCCGATTTATGTATCTAAGTTGGCTTTGTGTCATGACTGTTTTGTGTCGGAACGATCGGGTTAGACCGTGAGAGTCCATATTGGACTTGGGTATTGAGCTAGGGTAACTTAATGATGTGAGCTATCATTAAGTATTGGATAGTGTTAGGATTTCTTTGTAGCACTATAAATAGTCTCTCATAGCTTAGATGAGAGATGACTTGGAGAGATGTGAAACATTGAGATGAGAGAGAAAGGGTGAGGTGAGAGAGAAATTTGATTCTCTTGCACTCTAGAAATAATTTTTCTTCCCATAGTGGATTTTACATTGACGCCCGGTGGATGTAGATTGAAGTTGAGCGACTGAATCATGTAAATATTGTGCCTTTTTTCCTTCTTTGTTGTGTGTCATTGATCTTGTGTAGATCGAGATTGGAATTGGGGATTGCTATCTCCAACACATTTGTTCACCTTATCACAAATCATTGCTCTAGTGTTTTTGTAGGGAGAGAGGAGATAGAGTAGAGGAAGTTAGCACAGAGATCGAAAATTAAGGAGCGAGAAACGGCGCATTGGAGTATGCCAGATTGTGCTCTCGGTCGGCCGCCCGGTCAACCGGCGTGCACGACGTGCATAAGGTTAGCCCGGTCGACCACCCGGTCGACCGTGGTAGAGAGCGGTCGACCTGCCCGGTCGACCAATTGACAGGCCTTAGCTCTCGGTTGGGTCCGGTCGACCGGCGCGGTCGACCGTGGCATGGGTCGGTCGACCGGCCGTCGACCGACAGACGCTTTTTGGCTTTTCTTTTGGGATTCAGATTCTTTTTCTGAATGGAATCGAATTCAATCTGGGTTTCCTTAAATCCAGGGACTCTGTGACTATAAATAGGGGATAGAGCCCTCATATATTGCATCCCCAAGAATCTTCTCAAGTTTTCCTCTTGTATTAGTTTGTATTGATTGTTGAATCAATAAAATCTCTCTCTCCCTTGCCCCGAGGACGTAGGTGTTGGCCCAGAGGCCCTTCACTCTAGTTTTGATGATGATTAACTCATGTAGTTATAATTTACTAATAATCTTGTGATATTTAGTTTCAGATATTTGATCAAGATGTTAGTAGGTGATTAGCTTCAACAAAGGTGTTTTGGAGCTTTCACATGTTGATTCAAGAGCTCGAGCGTCAAGATCGCATTTAGCACTCGGTTGGAGTCAAGCTCGTTGGATCGTGTTTGGATCGAGTCGACTTGGAGACGGAGTTCTACAAGAAGATCTCGGTTTGTTTAGTTTAAGATTGTGTTTAGATCATTGTAAAGATTAGATAGTGTTGATATGCTCAAGTTCACAATACACACACAAGTTTAAAGTTTCATGTTTGTTTTCGCTTTAACCGGTTTTGGATTTCTAGTTCATATATATGATTTTCATGAATAGATAGAATCAAAACAAGTTTACATGGTTTAATGTATATTAGATTTGATCAATATACATCTATGCTTCATCGATTTAGAAAAACTTACTTTGATAGTTTATTTTATGAGTTGGAGTTTTGTATTTAAACAAAACTTATTTTTGGATTTCATGTCAAAAAACATAGATATAATATTTCATATATATTGGATTCTATCCATATACAACATGCTTAAAAGTTATTTCAATATCATGTTTTTGTATTTGCATGAGTTTTGGAGAAAACGGTTTTCCATTTCAAAATCCTAGTTTTTGGAAAATACGATTTTAGTTTAAGGCAAAATTTTCAACAACACAAAAATGGTTCAAATAGTTTGTAATATTTGTTGAATTTTACTCACACATATTTGTATTTCAAAGATTTAATAAGAACATATTTTTGTGAAATTTATGTGTATTTTATGAGATTTTTTAGAAGGTAAAAACCCAAATTTTAAATCCCTAAAAAGTTGGACCTAGCTGTTTGCCGGTCGACCGGACCGGTCGACCGTAGCAGAAGTCGGTCGACTGGTCCGGTCGACCGACGTGCACAGGACGTACACGCAGCCCAGGCTGGGAGGCCGGTCGATCGGGTCGGTCGACCGCCAGAGAGCTTCTGCTCTTTGGAAATGGCCCCGGTCGTCCGGCAGAGAGCTCTGCTTTCTGTTTTCAGTGTCCGGTCAACTGGTGGCTCAACGGTCATAATATGACCGTTGGCTGGTCGACCGCCCGGTCGACCGGAACGGCAGTTTTGCCCTTTGCCAGATTGTCAACGGCAGAATTTGTTAGGGCTATAAATACCTCTCATTTGAGCTGGTTTTCTACAACAATTTTAAAGAACAAAAATCGTCATCTTCTTAAGTGTTTTAACAGCAAGTTTTAAAAGAGTTTTGGGTTTAAAGATTTGATCTTTATTTTGTTTTAAAGGTTGGCCCAGAGGCCCTTCAGTAGGCACGTTACCGAACCTCGTTAAATACTGTATTGATTGTTTTTCTCTATTGTTCTCTGTTCTTGTCATGTTGGTTACGTCTCCGGCTGCATCAAGTCTCCAACTGGTGGGCGGATTCCTCAAGAGTGGTTGTTGTCTCCTGGCACAACAATTGGTATCAGTTGGACTTCACGTAGAGGTGAAGCATTATGATCTCGATGAACAGTTGAGCTTGCATAGGAGGGGTGTGCATCCAGTTTGTTAAAGTCGATGATGGTGTTCGATGTGCTCTACTCAGACTTGGGTGGACGGTCAGCTGAAGACATGTAGACTGGATAGAGCCAGTCAATTGGAGAGTCAGTGTTGACTAGTGATGAGTTCTTCGTGAGGTCATGAAGTTGCTGAGTGAGAGACACGTTCGGTGATCGGCATGTATGGAAGTTCTCCTAAGGTGAAGTGTAGGGAAGGCATGTGTGGTGCATCCCAGTTGATAGCTGAGTTACAGATTCCAAGCCGAGATCGTGTGTCGATTTTGTCCGGAGCGCGCAAGCCGAGATCGTGTGTCGATTTCGCCAGGTGATAGACTGGAGTTCGTTGGAAATCGGCTCAGATTTGAAAAATCTTCACCGAGGTGGAGAATTATAGGGAGAGAGGAGATATAGGAGTAGAGGAAGTTAGCACAGAGATCGAAAATTAAGGAGCGAGAAACGGATCATTGGAGCAAGCCAGATTGTGCTCCCGGTCGGCCGCCCAGTCGACCGATGGAGAAGGCCGGTCGACTGCCCGGTCGACCGGCGTGCACGACGTGCACAAGGTTAGCCCGGTCGACCGTGGCAGAGAGCGGTCGACCGGCCTAGTCGACCGACTGACAGGCCTTTACTCTCTGTTGGGTCCGGTCGACGCGGTCGACCGTGGCATGAGTCGGTCGACGGGCCGGTCGACCGACAGACTCGTTTTGGCTTTCCTTTTGAGATTCGGATTCTTTTTCTGGATGGGATCGAATTCAATCTGGGTTTCCTTAAATCTAGGGACTCTGTGGTTATAAATAGGGGCTAGAGCCCTCATGTATTGCATCCCCAAGAATCTTCTCAAGTTTCCTTCTTGTATTAGTTTGTATTGATTGTTGAATCAATAAAATCTCTCTCTCTCCCTTGCCCGAGGACGTAGGCACGTTGCTGAACCTCGTTAAATATTGTGTTGATTGCTTTTTTCTTATGTTCTCTGTTCTTGTCGTGTTGGTTACGTCTCCGGCTGCATCAAGTCTCCGCCTGGTGGGCGGATTCCTCAACAACAGTTTTTTCTAAGTTCCTCTTGTAGCGGGGCATCTTATGGACAATCCGTTCCACTCATGTCGATCTGCAAACTTTAGATAGTCTAGAAAAATCAAGTAGTTTTGGGAATATTCTTACTCATGCGACATGTTGTTTCAAAATAAACTTTATTTCAATTGTAAAATTTGATTTCATTTGATATATGAATAAAAAGGTTTTCAATCACAGTGGTTATGTTTTTTCATTCTATATATAAACATACTTGTTGCACAAAGTTTCTATAATTGACTACATGTAATCCTTTTTCCCTCAATTTGAGTTGAAACAAGACCAAAGTTTTCCAGATCCATTTCATGGATTTGTAGAGCTCGTTTACTTTCTCATGAATTACCAGAAGTATGAAAAGTATCTCAAGATGTTCAAAATTCAAACAGATCCAAAGTGATGTCCAAACACACTCCAATGGATTTCCTTTATGTTCTCCTTCACAAAAAGAAAGAAGATTGACATGGGCATTGAGATCAAGAAAGCACGCGTCTCCAGGAACAAATAGATGAACAAAGAGCCAGCCTCCATCTTAAGTTGCGCCATATTCAGGAAAAATACTCTGCAGCTGCTGGTTTCGAGGATCCTAAAGAGCACAAGGTAGAAGAAGTTGCTTGGAAGCTGTACATGGAGGATTGTAAGAAAACGAGCGAGGAAGATGCAATCATCCATAGATACCGCCCAGATGCCAATTTACAGATCCTCCATGAGTACTGCAAACGAGATCAAGTTCGGGAGGATTTGCATTCTTATGGAAAGGCCATCAGAGCCCCGGACACAAAGAATATGCAGGAAGAACTTGAAAAAAATTCCTGGAAACAAGAATATTGCCACTAATTTATATTGATTATCTAGCTATCAAGTTAATTAGACTTTGTTTTTCATTTACTCAGTTTTCTTAGAGGAAAAAACTGATGTCTATATCATTTCAAATTTTCCGGCACATTTAACCTGATTTGATTGGATGATTTTGTTTTGCATGTTTTCAGTTCGACTTTCAACTCAATTGAAAGATGTCTTTGCAACTGAATCTGACTGAATGAGATTGATGTTTAAATTGAGAACTAGTTTAACTATTGCGAAGATCTCAATAAATACGCGCTTTATGTATGCACATCCTCTGGTTTAATTTCAGCACCCATATGTTGTTGGTATTGAGCTATCACCAGCTACTAAACAACCTATTTGCCGAAAATGATGCAACTTGTAAGACCTTACCTCTCTTCATTCATTGCTTCTCATCATCAGAAGGAGCAATCACAGCTTTCAATCACAACAAACTGAGAAGTGGGGAGGAGATGAATATACCATGTGTAATTCGGCTTCTCCTTTAACCTCCCTATTGTGCAAGGAGCTTTTAGAGATTATCAAAAAAGCAAGCTATCGTAAATTATCCATTTTCTTCCTCTTTTCCTCTTTCTATGCCTTTGGTTTCCTGGCATCAGGTTGGAAACAGGCATCTGATAGAATGTTAAAGTTGACACAAAGTTTATTATTGGATGAACATATGCCAATTTTATCCATTTGCCCAGAACTTGCTCTTGAAGAAAATTTCCATTCACTGACTATTCAAATTTCAGAAATTTCATGGACTAGTTAAAATGTGAAAAGCTCCAGTTCAGCATAGAACAATGCTGAGCTTCGAATGAAAAAATAGTCAAAGAGTTCAATATATCACTAATATCTTTGTCTATATTAAAACTTCATATGGGTATACATTTTTGTTTCAGCACAAACTAGTATATCCACACTAAGATTTTTCCTCTTCATCCCTTTACCTGGTGACGCGAATATAGCAAAAAATTGCTGCAAAAATGGCGGTGGCAAGCCCACCTAGGATCACCTCTGCACCTGCAATTGACTTGTCAGAAGGCCGGTGCTTCGTGTGCAGTGCCATCTCCGGTGCGCCTCCAATCCCTGAATCCATGCCATTAGCCGAAGGCGGATGAGCTTCTCCTTGCCCATTGAGCTGAATGGCAGTGGTATGGAACATCAGTGCAAACGGCCGAGCAGTTGCCAGAGTTGCAATGACGTTGGCGACAATCAAGAGGAAGAGAAGATGGTGAGCCATGTCGATGAGGAGAAGAAGAAGAAGAGAATCAAGCGGGGTTGTGAAGTTTTTGAAGGTTTGGAGAGAGGGGGAAGACTGGATGGTGTGAGAGAAACTGTACGTGGCCCTTTTTATAAGCTTTGGATCATTGGCACCAATAAACTTTATTTTGATAAGATGTGAGTGATTGACTTATCATTAAAGAGACAAGGGAACACTTTGCGCATGGTGGGTAGTGGCAGCTTTCATTCTTGGTTTTTTTTTTTTTTTTTTCCCATCTGGGTGTTTCATAGTCTATTATTTTGATATTAAGAAATGATGACTGTTTTCTAGTAAAACGCGGACCCTAGAGGGCTCTCCGCGCTTCATTAAGAAGATTCTAATGTCAGCAATAGAAAAGTACAAAATGGTGACTGTTTATTAGTAAATTGGAGAGAAAATATGACTGCTGAGTTTTTATTTTTTAAGGCAGAACGGAGATAAGAGATATTTTCAGAATTTTCTAGATTTGAAGTTTTTTTTTTTTAGAGATATTTTAGTATTTGTGTCATCTTATTCAGATCTTGCTTGGTATTTGTAAGTCTGCAATTAATATTTTCCACTTTGATTTCCTCCTTGATGAAGTAACAAGGCAACAGGGGAAGGGAAAAAAAAATATGTGTTGATTCTGATTCCTCCACAAATAATTCTGTGAATTGGAAAGAGATCAAGGGACATGACTCTAAACAAAGAGTTTTGTTTAATTAATCTCGTGGAGGAAGCCTCATCAGTGTCCTTCGCGTGGGGAGCATCTTGCATTAATAAATTACAGTTATTGATGCAAAACTCGCAGCTATTTCTTAAACTATACAGTATACATACAGTATAGTTGGTACTGTCATAAATGTGAGGGATCGAAGTTTCTACGCTCGTGTGCATTGTCTCCTATCCTCCATGTGTCATCCCCTCTCTAATGGAATTAAATGGTTTATGAAATTTGATTGACAACTCATCCTCTCTTTTATATATCAAGAAATATTAGGCTCAAAGTTAGGAGATGATGAAGAGAGAAGAAATCAATGGCAAGAATATATCTTTAAGGAGCTATTGCTGTCCAACAAATGGGGAATTCAGGAACAAAGATTTAGTTAAAAGACAAGAAAGGATTGTGAAGTTTCTCTCAAAAGAGAAATAGAAAAGAATGATATCATAACTTGTCGTCGACCTATTTCCATTTCTTGTTTCTTGTTCCTTGACAATCTCAATACCTCTTATCCTAACAGATATTTCTATCCATAGTATCATGTGCATATATCCATAGATGTAGGAGAGAGGAGATAGAGGAGATGGATGAAGGTAGCACAGAGATCGGAAGACGAGCAAGACGACGTATTGAAGCAGGCCAGGTTAGCTCCCGGTCGACCGTGCGGTCGACCAGGAGCTAACCTGGCCTGCTTCAATACGTCGTCTTGCTCCTTTGTCTTTCGATCTCTGTGCTATCTTCTTCCATCTCCTCTATCTCCTCTCCCCTACAATTAATAGAATCTTTTTCACATTCTTCAATTAAGACATTGGTCTTTTGTAATATGATATTTCCTGCATTATCTTAGCTCAAATCTCAAACCTCCCATATAAACATGTTTCCTTCAAGTAGATATCAATATCAAAAGGTGAAGTTTCTGGCTCAGAATCATACATGTTTGCTTGAGAACACCCAATAATAGTATACTGATAGCTTCAGGAAACATATGAAGAAGTTACAAACATTTGCGCCTGTGGCATTGAGAGCTGTCAAGTGCTGTTATTGCATGCATGACCCATAAAGAATCCTGTCATGGTGCGACAGTTGGCAAAAAAAAAATTCAAAGATTCCCATTGTTATATAATCCTTCAGTCTTCAATCTAATGCAGACCCAAGTAAAATAAAATCTTTACAAAAAAAAAAAAAAAAAAATGTATAACATGGAGATCTAGAAAGTTAACACTTCAGTAAAAACTCAATAAGGTGTCTCTGCACTGGCTGATCACTGTAAATAAGTTATTTTGAGCTCCCAGAAATGGTGATTCTATTCTGCACTTATTTTATTTAAATAAAATGGAGGATGCAAAGAGAACAACTCTCATTGTCCTTTGGACAGGGCACAGTGTGCCTTTTTAGCATACACACACAGGCCATACTCTTGCCATCATCTATAATAAGACCATTGCCATGTTCATCTGTTGGTTGGACATTTCATAAATTGATAGATTTCAGAAGATTCTCAGCTATAACCACCTGCTCGTGTGAGGAATCCTCCTCTTAATGAAGAGAAGACAATGAATATGAGGTGTCCCCATGTTCTATGAATTTCATGTCTAAGAATATGATAATTTTTTGACATATTGATGATAATGATCGATATATGTATGTACCAAAGTATCCATCTATGGATTGCCGGTATGTTGTAGGTCTAATTAACTATGGGTGAATATACCATCAAATAAATTAATCACGTATTCACAAAAATTGACTAGTCTTCTTGATCAATATATTTGTTTTAATTGGATTTCCAGAAATGAAAACCTGACATGCAGGAGAAAAAAACATATCCATCGGTCCATTAAGTAAACGGAAAACGCTAGCAGCTTAGTGACAAGTACAATGCAAACTGTAGTAGTCTAATTATGAATCAAGTAATCTCAGATTGTATTAAAGTATATAAATGTATCAGTTACTGAGCTCTGAATCAGAGAGGAGACAACAAAACAATGGGAGTATTTACATTTTTTTTCTGGTCCTTTTCACAAAATGGATGAGATTGAAGCACACAACGCAGAAGATAGACTAGATATAATTGAACAATGAGAGAACAGCTCTCTGTGTCATACATACAGGAAACAATATGCTGCTTCATTCTAAGTCGAGGGTCCATACCTTGCCATGAAACCGACCATGTTCATGAATCGGCTGGCATTTGATAGATTGCGGAAGATTCTCAGCGACAACCAAACCCCTCGTGTGAGTGATCTTCCATTCAATGAAGAAAGAGCTTCGTGAGGTATCCCGACCTGTATTAATGCGATGTCTGAATACATTTTAAGTTCCAAACATTTTCTATACATATTGTCCTAGATGTCTGTTGGATTGTAACATCATACATAACACAGTAAATTCATGAATGCTACAGATGAAAACATATGAAGTGAGTACTAGTACAATTACTAGGGTTTAAGCAATTTAACATTAGTTAGCTGCTTATTCAATCGTAACAAACAAGAAACCCTAAAACACAAGAACGAAAATCTATCTAATTAAATTTTCAGAAATAAAATTGGCAACTAAAGAACACGGTATCAACTATCAAGTGGCGACAACTTAATTTGATTTGATCTGTTTGAATTCACATATTTATGTTGATTCCCCTACTATATATCCATGTATGCTATCATATTTTGGCCTTAGTTCATAGTCACATAGATGTGCAAATAAAAGCTAGCTAACTAAGATATAATAATTCCTCTTATTTTCATATTCAATTTTAAACCTAGGGCAGCTGAATATAGAAATTCACATACAAACTGTTGGATTAGGTGTCTAAGTAATAACTATAATTGATAGCAGCATAGTCCTTTTGGGTTGCCCTCGAGATTCAAAAATAAGTATAACTAAAAGGAGAACAAAATTTCCTTTGGGAAATTAGTCCCACATTGGTGGGATAAGAAAACTGGAGGCTATCCAAGGCTATAAATAGAGCCTTAGGGATTCAGTCTAATTCACGACCTCTTGGCTTGAGTATTAGCCTCCTTCTTTCTCCTCTTGGAAGAACTCTTTGATAGTTCATCCATACTTAGTTAAATTTTTGAATCGTTGGGTGTGATTCCATTAGAGGCACGACATTTGTGGTGCTTGCTTCCAAGAGATCTGAAGGGATAATTTTAGTTGTTTACTATAGCAACTAAAAGAGGCACGACGTTTGTGGTGCTTGCTTCCAAGAGATCTGAAGGGAAAATTTTAGTTGTTTACTATAACAACTAAAAGGTATGTAATTCTATTTTCTTCTGTAGTAATTTTAATTATTTACTAGAATATTAGGATTCTTTTTATGTTCATAGTTATAGATTCAATTGTGAAAACACAGATCATGTTTTAGGTTGCATGCTCCCTTAAAAGTCTAAGTTTGTTTGTAATACCTAAAACCCATCAGTGGTATCAGAGCAGGTTTGTTTTCAATTGAATTTGCTATAATTGTTGAATTGATAAAAGGTAACTAAATTTTATTTACCATATATATATTGATTCTCATTAAAGGTATAATGAGAATAAAAGGTAACTAAATTTTATTTACCATATATATATTGATTCTCATTAAAGGTATAATGATAATAAAAGGTAACTAAATTTTATTTACCATATATACATTGATTCTCATTAAAGGTATAATGATAATAAAAGGTAACTAAATTTTATTCCCAATCTTAGTTACTTTAAGAAAAAAAAATGTGAAATTGTATGTTAACCCATGAAATTGCACATTACACCTTATAAGTCATTAGTGGAGCGTGTGTGGTTAACCAGCACACTAATAGGGACTAATAAAGAGCAGTAATGGGTATCTTATAAATTGTTATTGTTGATGGAGCGTGTGTGGTTTACCAGCACATCAATTGAGATGATAAATGACATGAAAGTTACCAAGTATATTTGCATGGTTATTCACATCTTGTTTGTGATCCTCGGTATCCCAGTCACAAATGTAAGAGCATAATCTGAGATTAAACATGCCATTGAATAGTTTCAATGAGTCTCAAAAGACTTACCTGTATGAAATTTGCAATTAGATTACGGCATCCCTTTTCTAAGTTGTGAATTCCATAGTTGGATCCTAACCTCGATATTTCAATTTTGAGTTGTTATATTAAAGGTTATTTTTTTTTCTAACTCAAACTACCTTTCTTTTAGAAATGTCTGCTCCTAACGATGCTTCTGGTTCCTCCTCCTCCAATCACAACTTTTCTTTGTTGAACATCTGCTCAAAGGTGACATTAGATGGCACCAACTACAATGACTGGATGCGCAACATCAAAATGACTCTTCGTTTCGAGGACAAGGAGTATGTCCTTGACAAAGAACTTGTTGAAATTGACGAAGAGAAGGCCACTCCTGAAGAATTAGCTGCTTATAAGAAGCACTACACGGATGCAACAAAAGTTGCTTGCATCATGGTTGCTACCATGAGTCCTGAACTGCAAAAATTCTATGAGGATTACTGGCCGTACGAGATGAACAAAGACCTTATGGAAAAGTACCATAAGCGAGCTCGTCAGGAAAAGTACGAGATAGTAAAGTCCCTCATAGCAAGCAAGATGAAGGACGGAGAGTCTGTCAGCGGCCACGTGCAAAGGATGCAGCGATACGTGGAACGCCTTGTGAGGCTAAATGTGCATATTGATGATGAGTTGGCTATTGACATAGTCTTGAACTCATTACCAAGTTGTTATGATCAGTTCATCTTGACCTATCATTTGAATAACAATGAGACCACATTGGCTCAATTGCACAACCTCCTGAGGACAGCTGAAACTGGGATGAAGGGAAAGAGTGATGCCCCCACTCCTGCTAATACTACCGTTCTGGCCATTGGGCAAGGAAAGGGGAAAAAGAGGAAAGGTCCTCCCAAGCAAAACTGGAAGGGAAAGTCTCATGTAAAAACCAGTTCTGATATTACCCCTGTCTCTGATCCTAAAGAGGCCACTTGCTTCTATTGCAACGACAAAGGACATTGGAAACGAAGCTGCCCAAAGTATCTGCAAGATTTAATAGATGGGAAAGTAAAACCATCTACTGCAGGTATATACACTATTTCGTCTATTAACGCAACATCTTCTGATTCTTGGGTCCTTGATACAGGATGTGGGTTTCACATTTGCTCTGTATTGCAGGGACTAAGAAAAAGTGAGGATGTGGAGCATGGTAGAATGAACTTGATCATGGGGAATAGGCGATCTTCACCTGTCACCAAGATTGGAGTTTATAGTATAGTGCTTAATAATGGTGTTAATTTAGATTTATTGAATTGTTGCTACTCGTCAGAAATGACACGAAACATTATCTCTTTTCATGCATTGTTCAAACAAGGTTTTAGATATTCTTTTAATGATGAGAATGGTTCTATTTCTGCTTATAAAAATGGCAATTTTTATTTTGAAGCTTTACCTTGTGATGGTGTGTATGAAACTGTGATGTGTGTAGACAACTTAGGTAATAGTGTATTTCAAATTGATTCGTCTAATGGTGTAGACAAAGCGTGCTTGTGGCATTGCCGTCTTGGACACATTAACAAAAAACGCATGGCTCAACTCCAAAAGGATGGGGTGTTGGAATCATTTGACCTAAGGTCAGATGATACATGCGAATCTTGTCTTTTGGGTAAGATGACAAAATCACCTTTCACTGGATTTTGTGAAAGAGGTGAAGGTTTGTTGGATCTCATACACACAGACGTGTGTGGACCCTTCAGATCAGCCACAAGGGATGCTAATCGATTCTATGTGACTTTTACTGATGATTATAGCAGATATGGTTATATCTACTTAATAAAGCATAAGTCTGAAACCTTTGAAAAGTTCAAAGAGTTTAAGTAAGAAGTCGAGAATCAATTAGGCAGGAAGATAAAGATGCTCCGCTCAGATAGAGGCGGAGAGTATCTTAGTATCGAGTTCCATGACTATCTCAAGGAATGTGGAATAGTTTCACAATTGACACCTCCTAGGACACCACAACTTAATGGTGTGGCTGAGAGACGCAATCGAACCTTGTTAGACATGGTGCGTTCCATGATGAGTCGAGCTTCACTTCCAATATCATTCTGGGGGTATGCCTTAGAAATTGCGCCCACATTCTTAATCTTGTTCCAACAAAGAAGGTTGCCAAAACACCTCACGAAATGTGGACAGGAAAAGTTCCCTCGTTAGCACATATTAAGGTTTGGGGTTGTGAAGTTTTCGTTAGACGAGAAACTCACGACAAGCTTGAACCTCGTAGTGAGCGATGTGTTTTCATCGGCTATCCACAGAAGAAGTCATTTGGATATTTGTTCTACAGACCTAGTGAGAACGTGGTCTTTGTAGCACGGAGAGGAGTCTTTCGAGAGAGAGAGCTCATATGCAAAGAGGACAGTGGGAGCACCGTTTGACCTTGAAGAAATTCAAGAGTCAGCAGATGAAAGAACCTTTGAAACCGCTATGGTTCAACCAGAGGAAGAGATTCCAGTTGAACCCATTGACACTTCATTACCTCTTAGGCGTTCTAGTAGAGTTGGCAAGCCAACTGAGTTCTATGGTTGCCATATAACTGCAAATGGAGACACGTTTATCAGTGACAATACACTGGTAAATTTGGATGAGCCAACGAACTACAAGGAAGCCATGGCAGGCCCTGAGGCAGCCAAATGGAAAGAGGCAATGGACAGCGAGATCAAGTCTATGTATGACAACCAAGTTTGGAACTTGGTTGATCAACAATCTGGTCGGAAGACAGTTGGTTGTAAATGGATCTTCAAGAAAAAGATCGACATGGATGGTAATGTAAGCACATTCAAAGCACGACTGGTGGCGAAAGACTTTACTCAAACCCCAGGGATTGACTATGATGAGACCTTCTCACCAGTGGCTAAGATAAAATCTATTAGGATAATGCTAGCCATAGCTGCGTTTCATGACTATGAAATTTGGCAGATGGATGTCAAAACTGCCTTCCTAAACGGAAAGTTGGCTGAGGATGTTTACATGAGTCAGCCAGAAGGTTTTGTAGATGCAAAGTTTCCCAATGGAGTATGCAAGCTTGAGAAATCCATCTATGGATTAAAACAAGCGTCTCGCAGATGGAATCTTTGCTTCGATGAGAAAGTCAAAGAGTTTGGTTTCTCTAGAAGTGAGGATGAGTCGTGTGTATATGTCAATGCTAGTGGGAGCATAGTCACCTTCCTGGTATTGTATGTTGATGACATACTTCTTATAGGAAATGACATTCCAACCTTGCAAGATGTTAAGTCTTGGCTTGGAAAGTGTTTCGCTATGAAGGATCTAGGAGAGGCTGCCTACATTCTAGGAATAAGAATTTTAAGGGACAGGAGTAAAAGACTAATTGGACTTAATCAGAGTACCTACTTGGATAAAGTACTGAAACGTTTCTGTATGGAGAATTCCAAGAAAGGAGAACTGCCCATCCAGAGTAATACCAAAATGAGTAAGACTCAAAGTCCGAGTACAGATGAAGAGATAGCAGAAATGAGTAGAATTCCGTATGCTTCTGCTGTTGGTTCTATCATGTATGCTATGACATGAACTCGTCCTGATGTATCCTTTGCTTTGAGCATGGTCAGTCGTTATCAGGGAAATCCAGGTAAAGCTCATTGGGTAGCGGTTAAGAATATTCTCAAGTATCTGCGAAGGACTAAGGACTGGGTCCTAGTACTTGGTGGCTGTGATACATTGAGAGTAACTGGGTATAGTGACGCCAGTTTTCAAACAGATAGAGACAACTTCCGTTCCCAATCTGGCTGGGTCTTTACCTTAAATGGAGGAGCAGTTACTTGAAAAAGTTCCAAGCAAGACACAGTGGCTGATTCTACTTGTGAATCAGAGTACATAGCGGTAAGCGAAGCATCAAAGGAGGCAATTTGGTTGAAAAAGTTCATCGAAGATCTTGGAGTTGTGCCAACCATCAAGGAGCCAATGGATATTTTCTGTGATAATGAAGGAGCGGTTGCATTAACAAAAGAACCAAGAGATCATAGCAGATCTAGACATATTGACAGAAAATACCATTTTATCAGACACAAGGTAGAAGAAGGTCACGTTGTAGTGAGGAGGGTTTCATCTGAAGATAATCCTGCAGATCCACTCACAAAGGGTCTGAGTAGGGTTAAACACAATCAGCATGCTAGGAGCGTTGGTCTGAGAGATGATGTTGGTTTTAGCAGTTAGATAGTTAGTTTGAAACTTATAACAAAGTAAATGTGATTGACTTTTGGTGATTAAATAATAGAGAATTATTTATGAGTTTGTTTACTACCTTTTGTCAATTGTTTATTATTGTGTTTCATTTTGCATGTTTTACTTCCCGAATAATTTGATTATTCGAATTCCACAGTCGATCATACTTTTGGAAGTAAGTAGTGAATAAAGACTGTCATGAATAGAGTTGTGGATTGTCTAAAGAGTTTTAGACATAGCAATGGTATTGCTGCAATGTTCATGAGTACTTTGAAATGGAGATTTAAGTATTGGATTAACCCACGCTCAGAGAATTACTTCATGGAATTTATCACGAGTAATTCTGAGACGATAATATCTTATAATCTTTAAATGGAGATATATGAGTTGTGGTTTACAAGTCAGTTGTGCGTTGATAATATGTAAACGCATCAGTAACTTGATGTTATAAAACGTATTGTTGTGCATGATTTGATGAGTAAATGGTGCAAGCATATAGGTCAAAGTTTATTCGTTCCTTTTGCCCTAACGGGAAAAGCGATATCTTTGGGCCCCTCGGTGATTTGAAGTTGACATATAGTGTCGGGCCCGACCAGGACTAAATTGATGTGTTCATTTAGTAGTTCTATGTCAGTACAAATCAGAAATCGGGAAACAAAATACTGGACAAAGAGATTGATTATGTTCCATGTCTCATGTTCAAATGATATCTTGTAGAACGAAGGATTATATGATCTCTTATCTTAGGACACGAAACTGACTAGGTCAGAGTTCGACAATGGCTTTTGGAAGCTACAATTTGCTGATCAATTAGGAAGTTATTAGACTTATCCAAGTGGGAGACTGTTGGATTAGGTGTCTAAGTAATAACTATAATTGATAGCAGCATAGTCCTTTTGGGTTGCCCTCGAGATTCAAAAATAAGTATAACTAAAAGGAGAACAAAATTTCCTTTGGGAAATTAGTCCCACATTGGTGGGATAAGAAAACTGGAGGCTATCCAAGGCTATAAATAGAGCCTTAGGGATTCAGTCTAATTCACGACCTCTTGGCTTGAGTATTAGCCTCCTTCTTTCTCCTCTTGGAAGAACTCTTTGATAGTTCATCCATACTTAGTTAAATTTTTGAATCGTTGGGTGTGATTCCATCAGAGGCACGATATTTGTGGTGCTTGCTTTCAAGAGATCTGAAGGGATAATTTTAGTTGTTTACTATAACAACTAAAAGAGGCACGACGTTTGTGGTGCTTGCTTCCAAGAGATCTGAAGGGAAAATTTTAGTTGTTTACTATAACAACTAAAAGGTATGTAATTCTATTTTCTTCTGTAGTAATTTTAATTATTTACTAGAATATTAGGATTCTTTTTATGTTCATAGTTATAGATTCAATTGTGAAAACACAGATCATGTTTTAGGTTGCATGCTCCCTTAAAAGTCTAAGTTTGTTTGTAATACCTAAAACCCATCACAAACATGGGCTGTTCTCTGTGCAAGAGAGACATCAATTTTAACTACTCTTTTTTTTTATAATATCTGAGGAACAGATCTCCTTGCTGTTCATCTGTCAAGAAACATTTGTTTTCAAGTTCCCAGAGACTTTGAAGAGGAAATCATTAATTAAATTAGGATTTGCTGTTTAAATTTAATGAAAAGTTGTCTGATTTGTAGCTATTATATGCGGTTCTGGTTGTTGCTGTCATCTCTCTCCACATAATTTTATATATTTTTTGTAACATTCAAAAAGGAAAAGAGATGATTGTTATACAAGGTATGAGGATGGATGATTCAAAACAAAGGAAAAGAAAAGGAATCGTATGTATGGATTTTGATGTGTTAAATGGAACCTATAAAATACATTAAGAAATCATCTCAGAAGTATCAATATGTTGTTTCTACATGGCTAAATAATCTTTTTCCTAGTCATATTGCAATTTCTTTGGGCATATTTTAGTTAAACGTAATGAATTATAAATAATATGTTCTCTTTAAAGAGAACACCAAACAAGCGCATCTGGTGTAGTGGTATCATAGTACCCTCCCACGGTACTGACCAGGGTTCGATTCCCTGGATGCGCATCTTTAACTAAAACATTTTAATTTTGCTTTTGTTTTTTTTTCCAATTTTCATTTGGCCTTTTTTTAAACACCCCCCCCCCACCCCAACACACACACCCAAAAAAAAAAACAAAAAACAACTCTATCCTGTTCCTCCACATTTCTTATACTTTACCATTTTAATTTTGGTTTTTTTTTTCCACATTTTAATTTTGCCCTTTTTTTTCCCAGCCTTTCCTTTTTTCCCCTTATTTCTACAATTCTCTCTCTCTTTTTTCCCCCTCCTTCACACATAATGCATCATTCTGCCATAAGTACACAAAAATAAATGTTAATATATTTTTTACAATACAAATTCACTCATCAAGATTCAAAACTAGTGATTAGCCCAATTAATCCAACTTACTCTAGATCACATCACAAAATCTCTACACAGACTCCCAAACACAACCCCCAGCAATGTTTGTTCAAATTCATTTACCAATAACAGTGACTTCTTATAATTAATGATTGTAATAGAAATATCAAAAGGAAATGAAAAGAAAGCAAAGAAAGATGACAGGAAAGGTGCCAACTTATTCTCTGATTTCTCCGCGGAAACAATTCATAGTCCACCTGTGAATCTTACAACTCATGGGTGAAACCTTGAAAAGAGATGACCATAGTTAACCATTATTATAATGGTGCTCTGCTTACAGCCAGGACTTGAAAATTGGCAAAATAGTCACCCATTAAAGAACAATTCCACAAGATAAAAAACACCAGCAAGATAAAAGTGCAATTCCTCAGCACTAATATGTATTAAATTAACGGCTCGGAGAAACAACAGCTAGCAAATTAGTTCACAGATCACATCTTTCATGCCAAGATGTTTTCATGATGCACACCAAACATAACCTGGACCGTGAATATTAAGTTCGTCTTGAAATCTTGAATCAGATAACGTTAATAATTTACAACTCGTTTTGAAGAACAATTTTCCTCTTGTTCTCCTTTTCATGCTAAAAAAGGTAAAAACAATTAACAAAATACAAAATCGGTTTAGAGATCACGACATCTTCAATTCAAGCTGTTTTGATGATTCACATAAAAAACAAGCAGGATTGTATCAATATTAAGTTCCTCTTGGAATCATGTACCAGATGATGTTAAATAATTTACAGAACTCGATGAAAGAGCAATTTTCCTCTTGTTTACTATTCATTGCTAAAAATGATGGAAAACAGTTTTGGTATGATGGGATGCTCGTTGGCTGAAGTACTTTGACCAGGACGAATGCTGCCAGCATCCCTAAATAAGTTACATGAAACCCCTTCTAGTTGAGAAGAACGGTATCCTTTCAAAAACCTGAAAGCAAAAACAAGCATGCTTGAGAACCGATAGCAATCAAGACAAAATGTCTAAATGTCCATTTCTGGACAGAAGCAGAATATTACACATGCACATTTTCCAAATACCTGTAAAACTATTGGTGATGTGAAACTCCCCAAGCTACGGCTATAATTCTCTTTCATAATTCTGGTACTTTCTTAATCGTATCTTTTCTTTTCCTACCCAAGATTTGAAAACTATGAATCTTTAAGCCTACAAACATGATAATAAGATTTCCTCCTCTCGTTCATGTGACAAAGTCTCGGAAGCATGTGCCAGTCCTCCAAGAAAGTTTCATTGGTTGCCTCACATTAAATAATGTAACTAAAATAGAGAATTTGAGGTTTTAAGATGCAAATATTGACTTGTTAATGGTCCTACAATAGGGGATCTGTATATTAGGAGGAAAAAAAATTAATTGATAGCTTTGTCATTTTGGAGGTTCAGGAATATGGCAGGATGCAATTCAAAAAAGTTGATCTCCGATGTATAGATGAATGTAGAACTGCATGGGTTGCACAATTGTTTATGTAAAAACCGAAAAGACATCCTCTGCACGTGGTTTATGGTCTGAGTTGAGGACAAGGCCAAATAGAAGGCAGGACATAGGGTACTATAGGATTGTGATAAAGGAAACCTCTTGAGAAGCGAAGCATTATGATCATTGACTACAACTCAGCACTCCAAGGAGGAAGCAAAGATAGCTGCAGAGACGTGATCTAGCTGGGGGGGGCTACGAGATACAGGCCACCTCTAGCTAATATCTTCCCTGCAACTGTCAGAGAATGGACAGTGGAAAAAGGAACTGTGGTAAGTGTTGGATATTGGAGAAAATATTAGAGAATCTAGAAGCAATTGATGATCTTGTTAAGACATTAATGATTAAGCTGCTCCTTACCCTTGAGACACTTCTCTGCTTAGAACTTGGTGGTTGAAATATTCGACATCTCGAATAGTTGCCTCGTAAAAGGCTCTAATACCAATTTGGTATAATAGCTTGTAGAAGCTTGAACCAGGAGGCACTAATAATAGGAGGAGGCCATTTTAGACACAAAAGGTTAACTGTATAAGTTTTAGATCACAAATGACAGAAATTAAGCACTAACTCTTTCAGTCTATTTAGTTTATTTCTTATGTGCAACGAAACCTCAACTCCAACCAACCTTCTTTTTTTAATCTAAGGTTCTTTAACAGGATGCAAGACACAAACCGGCATTCCTCTCCCTCTTTTTCTCTGAGTTTGTGTGTATGAGTATGTGGTGCGTGCTTTGTGCGCACATGTGTATGCTTCTTCTTTGTTAAGCTTCATTTAACAGGATGCAAGACACAAACTGGCATCCCTCTCCCGCTTTTTCTCTGAGTTTTGTGCATGTGAGTACATGGTGTGAGCTTTGTGTGCACATGTGTATGCTTCTTTTTATTAGGAAAAACCTAATTGCACTTAAGCTTTAGTTCTTGCTTTTAGAGGACTTTTTATGATTTTTCTCAGGTATGAAACCCAAATATTTTCCTGTTCTCGTTTTCTTAATGGTTCTCTACTAAAACAATGCAAACGGCAACACACATCAGCTGCTGCTGAAACTTGAAATAATGTTCTTAACCTAACCCTTGCACAGAGGTGTGCACATACGTGCACACTGCACAACACCTTACAAGGAGATGTGTCATGTCATCATGTAAAGATACAAATAACAAGAGTGTTATCATATTTTAGTATGTGATACCTTTGAAGAAAGTGTTTTAATGATGAACAAATTAAATGCTCACATGAATATGCCAAGAAGGTTGAAGCAAAATGTGAAGTGTAAGCTCAAATAGAAATAAGAAATAATATTTGATCTCATTTAAAGCTAAAAATATGCACACTATAAAACTATTAAAATGAAATGAGGGGAAATACAAGGAAAGTGAGAACATAAGTACCTTATTTCATTCCAAAGATCTCCTCTGGTGGATCATAAATATGTCGCTCTGGAAACATTTCCTCAAAGTCTTGCTTAACTCTGTTCCTTAGAAGAGGGTGTGGTAGAAGTCCCTTCAAAAGAATCCTGAAAGGCAGTTCTTCCGGTGGATCAGGAGAATTTTTCATGTCTTCATATATATTCATTGCATCTGCAGGAGACCCATATCTCAGAAATCCCCTAATAACTTCAGCGTAAGTCTGGGAATCAGGAAATAATTCATCCTTCCTCATGTCCTCCCAAACTTGCATTGCGTCTTTCATCTTTTTACACTTTGCCAAAGAAATAATCAAATCCTTATACATGTAGACATCTGGCTTGTACCATTGTTCCTTCTTAATTATCCCAAACATCTGAGTAAACAGTAATGCAAGATGGTAAGTTAGATATAGTCAATAACCAACAAGTAAAGAATTACTCAGGACCCCAAATTATATCTAAAGGAGCAGAAAGTTTATAGGTGTAAAAACCAGACAGGTCACCTTGATAATCTAGTACACATATTCTTACAAGATGGATCACTTAAAGATGTAGAAACTTCAAATTGAAATTAGGCCTTACCACAAACTAAAGTCTGATATATTGGTACATCCTTATATATGATTGATTAACATGATAACAATTTAATTGAAATCAAACATGCACATATGAACTGGAGCAAGAATGGTAGCCATAGTATACACACTACTTAAGCATGAAATGATAACTTCAGAGTAATAGGAAAAAAACAACAGGAAAACAGAACTTCGCATGATAAGCTCTTAGTGGATTACACCTGTAATTCCATGAAACGTCCATTTTACTACAACAATAACAAATCGACAAAGATTTTCAGAGTCAGCAGCATAAATCCTTTAAAATCATTCTACCTCTTAAGGGCAACCTCTTCTGTTAAATCACAATAGAGGTGCTTTTTCCCCGTTATATACTACTAATCCTTGCAGGACACATTTCTTAAGATCGTCGAAAAAATTTATAGTGAAACATGCACATATGAACTAGAGTAAGAAACAGTTAGTAAAACATATGGCCATGAAACAGTCAGTAAAAATATGGCCAAGGGTCGGTTTATATTCCATAAAGCAAATGGACTACATCTGTATTCCATAAGCAATTCCCATTGTACCACAGACAATGGCAATGCAGCCTTATTCCAAAGTTATTAGACCCAACTACATAAATCCTTGGTCACAAAAGAATTATGAATAATTATATTCACTTACCTTTCAAATCATAATAGCCACATCCTAATATCCAAGTTATTTTAGCATAGAAGGGGGAGAAAAGAAAAAAAGATTTTGCAACAACTGTAGATAAAACATGAAAAAAAGAAAATAAATCCCATAAAAAATCGTCATTCCCCTGTCAAGATCAAATCTTTGGCCCCAAAACTTTTAACAGAACCAATTTCCATGAATACCCAATTCAAGAAACATAGAACAGAACCCATTACGAACAGGAAACCCTACCTTGAGCGCCAAGTCGACCTCCTCTTGCCTCTGGAGCTCGTTAAGCACAGCTATCATGTCCATCTTCAGCAGCCTCTTCACATGCGACTTGACGAACTTGTTCAGCTTCTCCTCGTCGTCTTTAAACCTCTTCATCCCCAATATCACAAAAAGCGCCTCCTTTCCTATCATCTTCTTCCCTCTCCACAAGGGCCCCCTCGGCCTGCCATCGTGATAGAGGCGATTGAACGAGAAATTGGGTCTGCTGGGCTGGGAATTTTGGACAGGTAGATGGACATTGGAGAGAATAGAGGAATTTTGAGATGTTTTTGTTAAGATTTGGATGAGGAATGGAGAAAAATTGAAGATTTTAAATCGGAAGAGAGCTCGGATCTCCATTTGGGGGTGTTGGGGGTGCGGGGAGAGAGACGAGTTAAACCTCACGCGGGCATGAGCAAAACCCTTTGTCATACGTGTCAGAAACTGGCTCTTGGGCCCGATCAATAAAAGTCCATTTCCTTGCTTTCCGATTAATAAGCCTAGCCCATTATATGTGGGATATATTTGTGTTGCTCTTTTATCATGTTTTACCCATTTACTAGAATTTATTTATTTTATTTTGTTTTGTTTTTTGTTTTTTTGGTATAGCAACCTACTTTTCTTTATAATATGTTTGGGTTTTTTTTTTTTTTTTTTTTTTTTTTTTTTTTTTTTTTGGGGGGGGGGGGTTGGTTTGTTGGGGACTAACTATTTAATTATTCATTACAGCGTCACCCATATCATCATTAATTGATTCCTTCTAGCCATTACTTCTTTATATATTTTCATTTTTTTCTTTTACCCTTCCTCATCGCCCTCCGATGTTGCTTTCTCCTAAACCCTGACTTCGACGCAGAATAATTTACGGATTGACCTGTGCGGTCAGGTTGCCATAGGGGTTGGGAGGGGCGAGGAGCCCCCTCCTGGGGGTCTCAGGGGGCGGAGCCCCCGGATCAATTTTTTTGGGATCGACTTTTTTGCAGATCTCGATTGTGCATGCTCGCAATGAGTTTTGATTGTGTTTGTGATCGATGTGATTTTTACATCTGGAAAACATTGAGCATCATACGATGTTCGTGAACATTGGTCTACTGATGATGATGAAGCTGATATGAGAACCGTGACTCGTGATCGCAGTTCTCTGTGAGGACTGCGACTATGGTCGAAGTCCTTTATTAGAAGACTACAATTATGATCGCACTCTTTTTATTAATTGAAAATTAGGGCATTTTGTGAGGATTACGATCATTGTCGCAATCCTAATATAGGCTGAGAAATTGTGTTTTTGTGAGAAGTATGATTATGATCGCATTCCTAATAAAGACTAAAAAATAAGATATTTTTGTGACGACTGAGATCATGATCACAGTCCTAATAAAGATAATTATGATCATGGTCGTTGTTCTATAAAAAAAACTCAAAAAATTGACATTTTTGAGAGGACTGCGATCAGTCTTAATAAAGAGGTCTGCAATCATGATCGCAATCTTATAAAAAACTCAGAAACATAGCATTTTTGTGAGTTAGAATAGGGCATTTTTTTTTAATTGTGATCATGATCGCAGTCCTTTATATTCCAGCAGTCCACATTTTTAAAGTAGTCTATTTTTTCGAAGTGATTACTGTAGAGCATTTATCTATTTTTCTGCTGAGGAGTGCTTCTGTGCTTGACTCATGAAAACACCTGATTGGTTTAAAAAAAGAAATGGTTATAGCAAATTAAATTATGACGCTGAGTTTTTTTTTTCTAATTACGATTTGACATAGAGGTTGTAGCGAAATCCCTTTTTTTTCTTTTAGCACTTGAAAATTGTAATACATGTGAATTTTTCCATAATTAAATTAATAAAAACTTAAAATGCACAACTGTATAAAACTAGAAACACGAGAAGTAAGACGTTCTTTGTATTTCCCTTTAAAAAAGAAAAGAAAAGAAGCTCTTTGTATTACTTGAGCAAATAATTATGTAGGTTTTTGAAGCTCGAATTCTAAATCCAGCTCCTTATACAAATACAATGCACCATAATAATCATACTCGAGATCCTTCTATCTCTATAGCTAACATTATCATTTCTCTTCAGGGACTCCAACTATCACCGACAAGACCTTCCTCAATTCAGCAATGCCAACTTCTTCATCACTCTTCGCCTGAAACACACAAAATAGATTCATTAGCCCAAATACACCAATTTCATCACAATTAGCAATGCTATAAACTTTAATTTTACCTATTTGGGCTCATGCATTTCTTGGCCAAATTTACACACGTTTTCTTGGGTGAAAGCAACAAATCTTAAAGTTTTGCTTTAACAACCATGGTCAATGGATGCATGTATAGATTTCTCAATTAGAATCTTAAAAAGGAGAGAGCACTAAAACAAAACACTGTTTGATTGCATGTAAACATATAATTCCTTCCATCATAAGCTAAGGTATTTGTCCTTTTAGATTTGTTCAAAAAGTATGGCCCCTCTTTAAGGTTTTTCAACCTCCCATGCTAGCTTTTGCATGCATGGGAAAGCCTTGGACATTGTCAGAATAATTTAATTGGATATATATATTGTATCTTTAGATCATCAACAAGAGACTTTTCTTTACTCGAGAAAAGAAGAAGACGCGGAAGAATTCTTCTTTAAGGGCTTGTTTGATTTGATAGAAGTTGGAGGAAAAATTATAAGTGAAAAATGAAAATGAGAATGCAAAAATGTAGTGAAAAATTAGGATTTGTGCAATTTTCATTCTGACGTTTGGTTGTAATATAAAAGTATAAGTGTAAAACTATATTGTGTTTTTTCATGTTTGGTTAGTAACGTGAAAGTGTAATAGTTGACAACAAAGTTGACCACAAAATAATATTAAATTAAAATTTAATTCTAAAATAATATTTTTGGACTGTAGTTGGACTTCAAGTGGGATTTACATGACATCAATATTTAATACATTAAGATACAACTTATTACAAGTGAGATTTATATGACCATAAAATTAACTGCAACACTCTGAAAGTGAGAAAATGAAAATACAAAAGGGATGTTTAAAAAAGGAAAAGGAAAAAAAAAAAAAAAGAAGTTTCTCATTTCCTATTTATGACTCAAAACAAATAAAGAAAGTGAGAAATGAGTTTTTTCGCTTTCCATTTTCCGCTCACGTCTATGATTCCAAGCACGTCTTAAAATCACATGCTAAAAGAAAAAGTTTAAGTAATATAAGGAATCAAGAGGTTGCCAACATCTTTGTGTGCATTCGCGCAGAACCCAGAACAGGATGAGGTTCTTGATTAGTTAGCTAGATGAACATGGATCTTGTTGCTAGCTCGATTACTTTATGCATGTAACTTTCTACAGTTCAATATAAACTTTTAGAAAGAAACTACAAGCTTTTCGTGTTTGTATTCTTAAAAAAACTCTCTTATACACTTAATATTTTGTTTGTATTTGTGTGTGTATATATATATTCAAAAGGATTTGAGGCTGAATTTTTTCACTCAAATATCATCATTCCATATTCGAATACAAGATGTACTCCGTTGAAATTAATTTATATTAATTCAACTATTTATAAATCAAAAACTAAGTGTTTTGAATACTTTTTGTCCATGTATCAAGTAGGGGAAAAAACGAACGACCTAAATAATGAGTTGGTTAGTTTAACGATGTAGAATATTTAAAACCTAGCAAAAATTGGTTTGTAAGAGTTTTAAATATTTAGATCATTATGAAATGGCCGGATCGAGAATTTGTACGTCTAAAGACATAGATCTAACCAACTCACTACTTTCGGCCGTCCATTTTGCGCCGCATGATGGATAGATAAAAAGTTTTCAAAACACTTGATTTTTAATTTATATATAGCTGGAATAATATACATCAGCTTTAATGGAGTGAATCTTGTATTTGAATATTAGAATTTTGACTTTGAGTAAGAAGGATTCGAACGCGACTCCTTTTGAAAGGACGCAAATCCCTCTCTTTGTCTCTGTTGTCCAGTGACATCATCTAAATTATCAATTTTTATAAATATTTTCTTCAAGTCTCTCTCTGCGGCGCGCGGGTGTGATGTTCAGTGACACCCTCTAAATTAGTAATTTTTATAAATATCTTCTTTTATAATCATCATATAAGTAAAAACTTTCTTAGTCGATTCACACGTATTCGCTGTGTCCTATTTAAAGTTATTTTTATCACAAGAGTCATTTTCTAAATTTAGAATTATGTGTCTTAGGAAAAGTAGTTAAAAGATACACATCCAATCTTTTCTGCAAATAATTTGTTTAAGTAATTGGAACATCTTTTCAGTTAGGATGATTTTATCTTATTCTACCATTTTACACATGAATTATATGAAGCAAATTTATATAAATTCTGTCAGAAATTTAAATATTATATGTGCCTTGTACATGCTAAAAATTCAAGAGAAAAACAAGATAAATAAAATCTGATTAAAATAAGAAAAGGCTACATTTGAATCATGGCAAAAAAGACGAACTAATCTTGTTATAGTGAGCCAAAATAACAAATCTTCTGACAAATGAGACAAACTAATAGATAAAATTATGGTGAGATGCTACTCACAAGTACACCTTGTCCAATGGTCATATATTTAAAGAAAAGCATCATTTCTAGCTATCTTAGCTTAATTAAAGAGGATAAATTTTAAAAGAGAGGATATAAATTTTTTTTTTTTTTAGCCAATCAAAATTGATGATGATGAATGTGTTTTGGACCACTGAGGCATGAAATTGACTGAAACTAGGTCCAACAAGTACCAACCTTATCTTCCAAGCTCACATGAGATTGGCTCTGCTCTCTGTATTTTGATGGTCAACATATGTAGCTACAGGAAATTAATTATTAAAAACTAGAATTAAAAAATAAAAAGAAAAAGAAATTATAGGCTGTAGAAAAGCAAAGCCAACTTAAGTCATTAGTTAAGTGGTTCTCACTTAATTAGTTAACATGTGGTCCAATCATCTCCTTAAACAAAATCCAAGGTATTTACAAATATAATTATATCATTGTTTTTTTGCCTGCCAACGAAGAAATCATGCAACAAGCAAAAAAACAACTTGAGACCTAACTGGTGGCCCAAGAGCTCTAGTTCCACTCAATCATGCATGCATGAAGATAATGAGAGTCCATTATCCGTCTATTAAAATATATTGCGCATAAATTTAACAAGGTGATTGACTCTCTTTAGTTTTTGTCATATATAACAGTGTGGTTCATGTGTGCGATCGACACACATCGTATTATAAGAGAGTGAATTTCTTGTTGACATACAGTTGAGACGTCTGATTTCAGGGTTATAAATTTTAAAGTCTTTGAACTCTCTCTTACATATTATTCACGTATCAATACGAAATTAATCTTTTTATAATATGTGTATATGACTCAAGCACGTGAATCCATTTTTGCCCAAGTTGCTAAGATATATTAATAATATCACATTAAAATTCTTCTACTATTGAGAGAGAAGAGGGGAAACACATGCTTTCTGGGAATTCCCCATCTATGTCTTATGTCATTAAATTCATGGCAGGCTTCAATTATATTTCATTTATCAATTTTTGAAAATCTCTGTCACTCTCTTCTCGGTGTCCACTCCCAATGGCCTTTTAGAGCATTTAATGTCCAAAGGACAAGAAAATTCCTTTAAAAAAAAAAAAAAAAACAGTGGACATGGCCATGTCACAAAATTCTAACTTTAATAAAGACAGTTTAATTTACTAAGGGGCTAGTTTGATTGATATTTAAAAGAATGTTAACGAAAGACCAAAAAAAGACAACAGTTGAAGGTTATATAACCTTCATTTGCATTATCACTTGTGGATTGCTCTTCTCAATTATTTGTACCATATATCTACAATGACATGCTCAAATACAATGTGATTACTTGTGCGTCACTTTTGAGAGAGAAGGGGGAGTGAGAATTATTACATTTTGGGTCTTTTTAGATATTAGTCCTTCAAATCATTTTAAATTTAAAATAAGTCCCTTGAGTCATGTGAATTGCGATATAGTCCCCCCAAATCCTATCAGTTGTTTCAAATTAGGACTTATGGTTAACTTCTGTTATAGGTTGTAAAGATTAAAATTTTTTATTTTTTTTTACCAAGTATCCAAATTTAATAAAAGAGTAATGTTAGGTCTTACTTATTTGTTCAGCATAAAGAAGCACAAAGCAATGAAGAATTAAACAATGAAGACAATATTAGTCATGGAAAATAAAATCTCCATGTACAAAATTGATGCTTTCTCAAAGATATATGAGACAGTGAGAACATTACTACTGAACTTTTCATGACAGGTAAATAAATTAGAAAAGAAGAACACTAAAGCCTGATCCAATCACTCAGACAACAGAGATTACATCTTTTAAGTCCACATTTTAGCAAGCAAAGCATCCATAGGGAAATGAACCTTTAATCAGAAGAGAACAGTAGACCTCCATACCAAATCTGCACCATACAACAATCAGTTGGCTTAAGTTAAATTAATCTTGGCTTCCAAAGCTGAGAAGTGTGAACAGTGAACAATTGCAGAGCCCATGCTCTCTCTCTCTCTCTCTCTCTCTCTCTCTCTCTCTCTCACACACACACACACACACACACACACACACACAATCAGTAGGAGAGAATCCTACTTAAACTTGCTTTATTTTGTTTGCTGCTGCAAGTCAACTGCTCCCTGAACAGGGGTGGTTACAAAGCTAAATTAGTCTGTCTATTCTAATATTGAAGGTATTTGACAAACCACATGATCTCAATATTCCAAGTATAAACTAAGTCTGAACTTAGGGAAAATAAAACCTAGTTATATGATCATATATCCATAGCAAGCATTGTGTATGAGACCAGTACTAAAATCACTCAATATTTTTTAATATCAGTATTATCAATATTGGTAGTAAATGTTGACAATGCCAACCATATTGATTGATATTATAAAATTAAAATCGTATTGATTATTTCAAAATCTAATATGATATTATCGATGACACCTAAAACTTCCATCTCATAAAAAAAAGAAATAATATTTGTTAATTTCTCTATTAAAGAATCATCTGCTTCACAGATTGAAATGTTTTATACTGTGATGTTTTTGGTCTAATGAATCCATGTCTTCAAAGTACAGGACTAAGAGAGAAAGACAGTAACATGGGCAGAAATGAGAAAAGAAAGAGTCAGGATTTCTCTCCACAGCTGTACAAATAGACTTCTCATCATCAACAATCAAAAGGAGCAACAATTGCAATGACCTGTCAATGGTCATCATCCACTGAAGCCCTTGCCCTTGCTCAGCTTTACAGTAGACCTTGTGAAATTAACCAACCCCCCTTCTTGTAACAATACTATGCACAAACTTGTATAGATACTATGAAACCAAATCATAATTCATAATCATGAACAGAGTTTTGGGAGTGATTTTGATGAGCTCCTATGGCTGGATATCTTGCTTTTTGTCATCTTCGCCATCTGAACCTGCATCTTCCTGCACACCTTCTCGAGCTCCATCACCTTCCACTGCATTCCCTGAAGATTCGCTTGCAGTTTCTCGTTCTCCATCGAGAGATCAAGCTTCTTGGCATAGAGAATGATCTGCTCATCGTTATCAAGTTGTTTCCCATTGCTAAGGGGTCTTAGGTTGTTGGTTTCTTTCAAAAGGTTTTTGAGCTTCGAATGTTGCGAGACAAGTGCTTGAATTGCTGTTCTTGATGGAAACTTTGAGTTTTGCGCGAGGTGCTTGCAGGATTCTGATGAGAGCTTCTCATAATTTATAGCGCAACAAATCTTCATCTTTTCTTCTTCAGAGAGGCGCGAGTGTACCTAAGAGTAAGAAAGAACAAGCAACAATGAGAACAACAACACAATATTCCAGTAGTAGTACTAGATAACTGACATCAAGATGAGAAATAATGTGATGGTTGTACCTCAAGATACATGTCAGTTGCTCGATACAGCGCGTCATGAGAGTCCCTTGCTGCATCAGGCAGCGCGGTGGCTAGTGCAATGAACTTGAATGGTTGCAAGCCTGAATCTGGAGCAACCTCGGTCAGGTACAAGTCCATCAAGCTCCCCACTTTCTTCAATCGATCAATCTCTTTTCTTCCCCCGTTGTCGAGGAAGAATTTCAAGAATCGCAGGACTAGATCGACATCATACAGGCTCCCCATCCCTGTAGGAGCCTGAACAAGCAAATTGTCCAATATAACTTGATCAATGTGCACGCCAATCATACTCTCTAACTTACCCCGACACCATTTGCTTAAATTCTGAGACGAAGAGACTCGAAGAATCCCAAATAAACTCTTGCACGGCACAGAGCTTCGATCAAGAGAGAAGAGCAGATCAACAACAGTCTCTGTAACTTTCTTCTTTTCTTTGAGACCGGCATTGGCCAGATTCACTTTCAGATAATAAAACAAGAACCTGCTTATAGAAACATTGTCCAATTTTCGTGAAATCATGATCTTCACACCCTTCTCAACGATCTGAAGGTTTAAACCTGCTAGGTCTTCGAACCACCAAGTTCTATGGTGCCCAATCTTTAAGCTTAGAGTGCTTCTCGTATCAAATGAGAATCGAAAACCAGCGCTTTCAGGCGAAGAACCAGTAGGACTAGTACTATCAGCAGGCATAGTGATTCTTGCCACTAGAGAAACAACGAGCTTGTCCAAGACCCCCGAAGAGCTCGCTATCTGATAGAAATCTTGGCATTGTTTCAGAGAATGCACAATCTCTGACCACATCCAATACGAAGTCCCTTCGAGCAATTTCTCAGTCTCTTTGATCAGGCTCGGCGAGGACGAGGAGGTGGAGGCTCCGGTCATTTCCATGAAGTGGGCAGCACAATGGACGAGGCAAGTGTTGGTTGGAGTCAATTGGATCCTGCCATTGCCATAGCAGAACCTTGTTATGAGCTCAAAAGCCTCAGCACCTCCAGGGAGCTCATGGAGTACTACTTTCAGGGTCTTTGTTGTCTCCATAGCTGATGATTTGCTAGATAATTTACCAAGTCTACCACAAAAGGAAGAAAGAACTTCCTGCAAAAATAAATCACAGTTCAAGTTAGTCTAATTTCAAAAGTTTGAAACTATTTTGCTGTTGACAACCAACAAGACATTAAATTCATGGACAGAGGGTGATTCTTTCAGAAATTCCAGCAGATTGATAAAGAAACAAGAAGGTGACTTGCAGTTAAGGCCATTAATGAAGGGAAATGTAAAAGGAATTGGGGGAGGCAAAGAGAGCAGTACAATTCCTCCTCAAATAGTAAAGACAATAAATTCCAGCTTTAATTCATGAAGGAGAGGTGAAAGGATGGGAGAGGGTTTGAAGTTGAAGCTTATGGTACAATAAATTCTCTCACATGAAGAGTCCGTATAAATGAGTGGAGAAAAGAGAAGACGCTGTAAGTAAATGGCAACCATGAATGAGGCAGCAGAGAACTGGATCAAACATTCCATACGGAGAGAAGATGAACTGACTGCCCAACAAACTGGATAGATAGGTGAACAAATTGCAGATTCTCAATCTACCCAAAAAAAATCAAAATTGAAGTAAAAACAAAATAAACACAAGTTACATAGGACAAAAGGAGAAGAAAATATGATCAATCTCTACAGTTAACAGTTCATAACAACTGCGTACCCAAAAAGATCCAAAAATGTCCCAAATAGCGTTAAAAGAGGAAATATTATTACCAAAGAAATTAAATTTCTTACACCAAGAAAATGCTGATGCCATAATAAATTCCTAGAGGCAAAATTATCAAAAACCCATTTCAGATGTCTATCCAAATCTCAATATTTAGTGATAGAATGGAGAAAATAGTAATTGAAAGAAATATAATTACCTTATCCACAAAGAAGGTCTCTTCCCCATTTACATCAACTTCAAGATTACAAGCCACCTTCATTGCTAACAAAAACTACCCCAAGAAAAAACAAAGCTTTGGAACACTTATTAGGACTCCAGCTGCTGAGGCCAAACTGTAGGTTAAAGAGAGGGCTGCAATGATGAAGGTGGGAAAGTTGATGGAAGAACAAAAAGAAAGCTCACAAAGCCATATTCTCACAAGGGTAACAAGACAAAGGGAAGAAGCAGAGATCTCCAGTGCTTAGTCAATGGAGGTGGGAAGAGGAGAGAAAGCAAGAGGAAAGGAGCAAAAAAAGAGTGGACGCAACTATTTGGAGAAGGGACCAAAATAGTTGTTGATGAGAGCTCTGACAAAGATACTAAATTTATATACAGGGCATCAAGTAGTGCTCTTCTCTCGGAATTCAGAGCCTACAACAAACTCTGAGGAGGATGAGGATGATGATGATGATGTTGTTATCTTCTTCTTACTTGTCCCTCACTCTCCCTTGCTCTGAATGCTTTCGTTCACTGCCAAAGCTCAGAATTTGGAATTTGGAATTTAGAATTTTTCTTCTCCTCCAAATGCCAGCTACAATAATTTTAAAAAAAGAGAGAGAGAGAAAAAACAGAGATCAACCCAACAAACATCTTTCTTACTTTAAAGTGTCCTACTTTGGCCATGTGAAAATGTGAAGAAATCTTTGGTGCCCACAATTAAAAAAGTGAGGGGGCCTTGCTGCCAGTGGCAAGCTATTGGTGCCCAAATTGCCCTTGTTCTAAATTCTTTAATTAATTTAATGTTTATGTTTTGCATGTGAGTCCTGTGTGCAGAGGTCTTGAATATGAGTTGAGATCTGTCCGGGGACACAGATTTATTTTGATTTGGAGTAGGTGGATTTTTAGAACCAATTAATTGTATTACTTAATTAGTTTATTGCTTGACCTAATGAAGAGAATATAAATCACAAGGGTAGACCCAAATTGACTTTGGTAGAGGAATCTGTCTCGCCCTTGGCTATTTTGTACATACTAAATTGGGTAAAAATCTCTCTCTCTCTTTTTTGTTCCTGGCGCTTCACATACACTTTCTCTCCTCTACTCTATTCCTCTACTCTATTTGTTTGCTGTGAAAATTAAGACAAAAAAATTGGTAGGCCCCATGCTTCCAACTCAACTTTTCATAACTACAATTGTGCGTCAAAATTTTGAGTTTTTAGCTAGAAAAACACCGGAAACCTGATCGAGTGAGGTCGACACACAAGGTCAGTTCTAGGCCAGTGCGATCGCACAGGGCCCCCAGGCTTCAGGGCCCAACACTAATTTGTACATCATAGCTTGAAAGAATAATTTTCAAATATGATTTGAATACTGTCGATAGATTCAAATGTTTTAATTAAATTTAATAGGAAGAACTCTTTAAGCAAATTCAACTTGGACTTGGACTCGAAGAAAAATTTTAAATTCAGATTGAAAAAGCATATCTGAATTTGAATTCGGATGCAAGATTATAGATGAATTCAAGTATACTTTGATATTTTCCATTCGTTTCAAGGCCTGATTTCAAGACAAAGAGAAGCTTTTTATACTTGTTTATAAGTATCCATAGTAGAAATTTGAAGTGATGAGGAAGCTGTATATACAAGTGTATGTAGCGCTTGATTCTTTTATAAACACCTCAATATGTGGTTTATGTTGGCAGTCTAAGATTCTAGGGACATGCTCTGCACATGCAAATGGGCGGAGCGGTGGAGGAGGATAGAAAACACTAGAATTGACAAATCCAAGCTTAGGGGACCCTGTAGTAATTTGTACATCATACATGGAGTTTCATCTTCCTATCCCCTGTTCTTTCAACCTCGCCCTTTTTAATTCTCACTCTCCGCTCTAAAAAAGATTCAAACTCATCTCTCTTTCTTCAAGTCTTAAGCTCGAAGAAATCCCCTAATATTCTTTTTACAACCAACCCCCCTCCTAAGAATTTGAGGAGCTGATTACGTGTTGAGAAGCTGATTACGTCGAAAATGATACTGCCATGATCGAATCGGGGGATCCATTCAGTCCATCACAATTTGGGCATTGTAATTTTTTTAGCATAAAACTCTCTCTCCAATTTAAGTGATTTTTTGTAGTTGACTGTCTTTGCTTCATTTTTCTATAAATATTGTCATGGTATATTATAAGTGAGTAGAATTTATAAAGAATAGTTTAGAAATCCATTTAGAGAATAGGGAATAAACCACATAGTTTTTTTAGTGAATTTTCTCAGTATCTTTTCATTTTTTTTTCATAACGATTAGTATTTTTTTAGTTAAAAAGAATATAATTACAATTCATGTTTGGACATATAAATTTTGCTTTAGGGATTCAAATTTGTATTTATTGATATCTTTCATAAGTTTATAGAGATGAGTTGTGTACACTTTTCGCGCAGGCCCCTTAAATGTCAGAACCGGCCCTGCCCACACACATTTTCTTTTGTTTTCCTACAGCCAAAGAGGGCCTTAGGTGATCCAAGGACGCGCTAGATTGATATTAGCTAATTAAATATCAAAATAATTTAAAATTTTTACGCTGAAAAAGAATACTTACACATGTAGATTCACAAGATTACAAATCTAACAGAATGGATATACGTGGATCATGCAAAATGCAAATTAGTAAAACAGAGTGGCTAGCAAGAAGAAGATCATCTCAACTCGCAAACTTGTTTACTCGTCAACAATTTATTTTCATCGTGTAATAATAACGAATCTTCACAAAATAGTGGTCTGTGGACCAGTGGTCTCATTATCTTTTTTTTTTTTTTTTTGACCTTTTTCTTTTCTAAGAAACACAGCAAAGCTGGGTCAAAAGGTAATTTCGATATTAAATCTAAATCCAAGGCTATTTTAGTAACTGCAGACGCGGTTTATATCCAGACAGCGGAGACGGCACTAAACACATGACGACCGCGTAATCATTTCGCAATGATCCGTCAACTTGATTGCCCTACGGGAAACGGAGCCCGAGTAATTTACCAAAATAGATTCAAGGATTTAGTGTTTTATATTTTCCTGTATATTTTTTTTTCTTTTACTTTGACTATTTTCTACAATATATGTTATTTGGACCATTTAGTCATGCTTAACAATCAAAAAAAAAAAATAAAATCTGAAAGTAACCTATTGAAGCATGATTTGAAAATAAATTTTTTCCTTAAAGTTTCATCTTACTCTCTTTTTCTTTTGAAAATAATTTGGTGTTTTAACTTCTCATGACCAACACTGACCCTCACGATATTAGTTAGGCTTCAAGGGCCTAAACACACAAAAGTTTTTTTTTTTTTTTTTGAAATATAAGATGTAGTCTGATGCAAGCGGATTTTAAGCTCAGAGCTCTTATCCAGTGCAAAGAGATTTTACTACTTCGCTACAGTGACACTTGCAAACAAAAAAATGAAAAAAATGAAGGAAAAAAACATTAATCTGAAAACAATCACACCACAAATAGTTATTTCAATTATTGTAAAATTACATGGAGGGAGAAAATTTTAAAAAGAAATAAGGAGAGTAAAAACTTTAAAATACCTTAATGGGAAGAAAACCAAGCTTGAAATGAAGAATGCAGACTTTCTTTAGCGCAAGATTAACCACTCAAAAACTTGCTCATATCGGAACTTGGTATGTCATATTGATATAAATAGAATCCGTTAACCCCCTAAAATAATATTAATAACCCATAAATTAAATTTTAGGAGCCGTGCACGAAATCTCTTGAACGCGATTCACGTGGCAGCAAGCAACTGAGTGAGGCTTTGGGCCCGATCGAGGATTTGGGCCCGATTGGATTCAAGCAGTAGACGAAGCCCCGTATCTCCCAATCTGACCTCATATTTTTGTACTATTTTGTAAACACACTTCTTTTTTTTTTTTGTTAATAAAGGTGATAATTTGAAGAAGAAGAACTTTTCGGTATGTTATTTCACCAAAGATTACATCAAAATAGGCATGTGAAGAGAAAATAAAGAAACTATACACGTCAAAAATAATGAACCATATGCGTATATATAGGAAGTCCAGAAATAATGAACCACATGCCTTATAGGATGTCCAGACACAATGAACCACATATCTGTTAATATCTCTCTCAAACTCATAGTGGATCAAACACCAAAAATTTAAACAAAATCAATTAAATTGATAAGAGGTTCTTGAAAGTTCCTCGAACCCGACTGGGAAGGTGGTTTTGAGAGCTGCTCGAACTCGACTGGGAAGAAGATTTTTGATGAACTCCTCGAACTGGACTGGGAAGAAAGTTTTGAAAGATCCTTGGACTCGACTGGGAAGGAGGTTTTTGAGAGGACGGCAAGATTCGAGGCAGGCAGTGACGACAAGATCTAAGATCCGAGAAGGCGAGATGGCAAAGACGACGAGAAAAGCTTTGATGTTGCATGAGGCGAAAGTCGCCCGATGTTAGGAACACATTATGTGACCGCGACCCGTGCAGGCTCGAGAACACCGGGAGAATTTCAATCATCAATTTTTTTTTTTTAAGAGGCTCTCGTATCATGGTAAGTTGGAGAAGAAGAAATTTTATATGTTACTTCACCAAGGATTACATCAATATATATAGACACGTGAAAAGAAGAATAAGGAAAATATGCATGTCCAGATACAATGAACCACATGTCTCACAAAAGGTCCAAATACAACGAACCATGTATCTGTTAACAAAAAAGTTGATAGAAAAATGAATTAGTGACCAACTTTGATGAATTATAAAGTTCGATTCACTTAAATTTTGCTGCTTATAGAACTAAACTACTCTCAAACTACCCAACTTTTCTTCTAATTAATTATCAAGTAATATCTAATTTACTTCACTAAAGGTGGCTTTAATATGAATAAATTAGGCTGTGTGCTTATAAACATGACACACAAATTTAGATATTTTATCTTGTAAATTGTAAAAGCTAAGTTAATAATAATAATTTAACCAGTTGGAAACTTACAACAAGGTCTAGGCACGAAAGATGCTATAATGGTTTCTTTTGTTTTCATTCTTTCCTCTTTTTTTTTTTGAGAGCAAGCTTTTGATTTAATCTAGTTTTCTTTTATCTTTATTTCTCTAAATGGAGGGAGCTGATTGGACTATCTTCTTCATACAATTAGGTACACTCCATCATAATTGACCCAAATGAAGAGAATAAAGAAGGGGAAAATGACAATCCAACATCCTCATTTATTAATATGACAAAGATTTCCTCAGTGTAGACAAAAATATAGATGATTCTAGATATAATAAAGTGCTTAATAGAAATGTAAACCAAGGCATAAATTCCACATGATGTGTAACTTTAGTGCAATCCAAACATGAGACAAGAATTTTTATGACACATTTAAGCGAATAGTAGATTTAGACTCAACAACAACCAATAAGCTCTTTCCCTAAAAAAATAAAAAAAACAACCAATAAGTACATTGAACTAGAAATCTACTCAAAAAAGACATATTGCCAATTAAGATTTGGCCACTTATGCTACATAAAGTTGTGAGGAATTGGACTGATTTGTAGTTATTAAATCAATTGATTGGTACGAATTATGTTCACCAAACTAAAGTACGTACCAAACTAAAGTACGTGGTAGTTGGTTGTTACAAAAGAACCAACCTAGTTTGGGATAATGTATTCCTATTAGACAAAGGTTTTAATGGAGTCCCCACCGTGCGATCACATGGTAAGCTATTGGGTTTGCTCTCTAATTGGCGCCGGTTCGAATCTCATGGAGTGCAACTAGGGGTGCCATCGGATCGGATACGGATCGGATATTACCTCTACCATATCCATATCCGCACCCAACCTTCGGATACGGATACGGATACGGATATTGGCGGATGTGAAAAAATGATATCCGTATCCGCCAAAATCGGATATCAGATATAAATCGGATATTAGCGGATCGAATGCGGATACTAATCGGATATGTTAAAAATGGATATGGTTAAAGATAAATTAAAAAAGAAATACTTATATTGTTTTTATCTCATCTACTACAAATATTAAATGTGATACATACTATGATATTATTGTGTACATATCAATACATTCATCGTATTCATTGTCATTTGACTTCTATAATAATAGATTACACGTCCTCCGGTGCTAAATGCCGATTCGGATGACATGGTTGATGTCGAATACTCAAAATATCATGTGGTGCTCTTCAAGAATCGAATACTTTTCACTATTACTTTTTCACCAACTCAAAATATCAAAATTTAATACCTTATTCCATTGAAGAATAGTCTTCTCCATACCGATATCATTATGAAGCACGCAACATTCGGATATCGGATCGGATACGAATAAGATATTACTTTTACCATATCCGTATCCGCACCTACCTTTCGGATACGGATACGGATACGAATATTGACGGATGTGAAAAAATGATATCCGTATCCGGAGTGGAGGCGGATTCGGATGCGGATATCCGCGGATAATCCGTATCCGGTGGCACCCCTAAGTGCAACATATGGGATCGGCTGTGTGTATATAAGTTGGCAGTTAACCGCGAGCTTCTTTTAAAACAAAGGTTTTAATGGACTGGACATATACGACATGATCTGAAATAATTTCACAATTCTATATAAAATAATGGAAGAAAAAAATTTAAAAAAAATGTCAAACCACCATTTAAAAGAGTTTTTTATATGGCACATACGAAGAGATAGTAATAACCTCAAAAATATCTGAAGAGAAAGAAAACATATCAATTAAAGTTTTTTTTTTTTTTTTTGAATGAAACATATCAATTAAAGTTGGTAATATTAGAAAGAAGAGAAAAAAAAAAGTTTGTAATTTCCACACGAGAAAATAATTAGGAATATAAATGTATCACAAAGAAAGGGAAACAAAAAAAATGATCGCATTGGGATTCTGCTTCCCAGACAAATAAAACGAAATAAGAAAAAAAGGAACAAAAAAATAAAATAAAAAAGAAGATAAAAAAGAAGAATTCAAGGAATAACCTAAGCCCAGCATAAATGGAAGTAAGGCCAGTCCAATTGGAAAATAGAAGAATATATTGACCCAAAAATAAAAACCCAACATAACAAAAATCTGAGTTGAACCAAAAATACATCACAAACGATGAATTTTTATCGGACTCAGATTAATTGGACCGGGCCGATACGTGGGCTGGACAATTCAGCCCTCCATAAACGGCTTAAGTTTAGCCCACGTCCAGCTCCTAAAAGTGGGCTTACTAGGCCCGGCCCCAACCTTCTCGCTTTTCCTTTTTACTTTTCTTTTTTTTCTTTTCTATATATATATATTTTTTGCCCTATCATTAGGTCCTCAGGTCGACAACTTAAGCACGAATTTCATAACAAATGCCCAATCACAACTCTTATAATTCAATACATTATATAAAAATTAATTCAATACATTATATAAAAATTATTTTGTTCTTGATAATAATTGATTGAATTTTTTTTTCCAGTTGAGAAGAAAACAAGGGATCACATCTTGGCCCTTCTCTCTTTCTCCTTTATTATTTTCTTTTTCCGTCACTTTCTATGTGACATAATATATGTTAATTTGATTGGGATGGTGACAAAGCAACGTGAGGGTTTTGTTACAAAATTAAGACCATCATGTTTCAAGACCTAGAGAAAGTTTCACTTGGACTCAAGGGACCATCATTTATGCTTTTGTAGGCATCACACAGTGCTTGTTAAATATAAAATAATATTACGTTCAAACTTGAGATTATTTAATGCTTGCATTTGTTTCTCATGCAAGTTATTGTGAAGCAAACTCTAGCTTTTTTGTATTTTCCCTGCAAATAACTTGCAAGATACATGTAGAAGATGGCTACCACTATTTTTTTTGAAGAGCACACTCAAGGTGGATATGATTGATTGAAGATTGAAATAATTTTTTGTTTCTGTCCCTATTAGAAATTTAAAAAAATATATATTTTTTTTTGTAAAAGGATACCCATTAAAACATTCTTTAAAAAAAAAAAAAAATCAAGTTATAGTCTAAGATAAGCAGAATTTAATTTGAACTTCAGACTCCTTGTAAACCATAAAAGAGTTTTACCATCGTGTTAGAGTAACATTTGAATGCGACACATGTATCCAATATCCATTTAAAATATCGGTACAAATATAGTAATAGTAAAAATATCTGATAAATCATATTGAATATGTTGGAAAACACATATTTGAAGTACACTATTTATTAAATGATGTAATATTCTGGCCTAAAAAAAGTCATGTCCATGCCGATCATTGTAAAATTAAAGGCATAACTCATCGTTTTCTTTTCATTCATATTCTCTAACTAATATTTGACAAATATTTAAATCAGATCTGAGCCTAAAATCGTATATTGGTAATAGTTAGTGATTTAGCAAACGTTTTTGAATCCATCCTTGCTCAAATAAAATGGATCGAAATATACTATATTTTCTCCGCTTTTGATCCCGTTTGCATCCCAAGTTGCTGGCGTTTGAGGGTGATAGTAGAATTGCTAAAAAAAACACTCATGGATTGGAATTAACAAATTATAATGAAAGTGCACCAACGATAAAATTTTGAAACGAATTGAGAAGAGCTCATGCAGATCGCTATTTATTTTAGGGTCTGTTTATTTGATGGAGGTGAGAGAAAAATGTGTGATTGAGAAATGAGAATGAATAATGTGAAAGTATAATGAGAAATTAGAATTTGTGCAATTCTCATTTTCTGTGTTTGGCTGTAATGTGAAAGTGTAAGTGAAAAAATATATTATGTTTTTCGGTATTTGGTTAGTAACGTGGAAATGAAAATGAAAACGTTGACCACAAAGTTGATCACAAAATAATATTAAATTAAATGTTAATTCTCAAATAACGTTTTTGAATTATGATTGGACTGCAAGTGGGATTTACATGACATCAAAATTAACTGTTTTGAGTTATAACTTATTACCGATGAGATTTATATGATCACAAAATTAACTGTAACACTCTGAAAGTGGGAAAATGATAATGTAAAAAGAATGTGTAAAAGGGAAAACAAAATGAGTTTTCACATCTCCCACTTCCGATTCAAAACAAACAAGAGAGGAAGGAAATGAGTTTTTCCGCTTCTCATTCTCCTCCATTTTCATGAATACAAACATGCCAAACTTGTTCACTTGTAGATTCAGTTCTACGATCTTGTTTGGTGAATTTAGAAGTATAATGTCGTTAACTCTTGTCAAATTATCAATCATTGACAATAATTCTTAAGAGTTTACATGAGACTCCACGAGGAAACACGATCAACCTTAAACAGAATCTGAGAATCAATCTGATCTAAAATCTTAGTTAATAGGTAGAGACCTACTTCCTACTTAAATCTATTATTTTTCTATTTACATTCCAATGTAAGACAATATTTGCCCAAACATCCAACAATAATTAGCAAATAATGATGATTTTAAATTAGATCAAAATCACGTTCAAAACCATCTCATAAACCACTCAAATTTAGAGTTACTCAAAGGTTAGAATACCATCCCTTTTTTTTTTTGCCCCTCTCTATCTCTTTTTCTACTTCTCATCAATTCCAGTTCTAATCAAATAACCAAAACAAATCTAATTTCTAACTTTTCTACTGTTCATCTTTCAAAAACCCTCACTCCACCAGCCAAATAGAGGGCCATCCATGTTGGGATTTCGGTCGAACAAATAGTCCCACATCGGCTAGACGTGGGGATGGTGTTGGGTTTATAAGGATTTGGGCAACTCCACCTAACAGACTAGCCTTTTGGGATGGTGCCCGAGTCCAACAATCCATATCAGCCGGTTCCTTTTGGGCACAGTACTCTAGGCTCCAGAGCTACTGTTAAAAGAGAATCAGTACCTGATGGGAGCTGGCCCTCGTCCTTCCTCAGGAGCCAAGAACACAAGTACTAAAATCATTGATCATTTGACCATGGCCATAGCTTGTCACCATCCACTGAAATTCACTTGTTGAATAATTTCGACACCCAAAGCATAGCTAGTTGCATCTGATGCTTAATTATCATGCATGATGGGTGCACAATGAGCCAAAGGCAACAGGAACAAAATCCAATCCCAAGCCTCATCACTAACTGTTTGCCCTGAAAGTGGAGGGAATGGATCTCTTTCGGCAATGTGAGCTCCATCTCATTTTTCTTGACAGATTTTGTTTGTTTTACAAGAAAAGAGAGGGCCAAAAAACAGATTGCCACATCACCAAATTAATTGTCAGTTTACAGAAAAAAATTGCTTCGAAAATGATCAAAAATATGACAAAGTGGCTCCACCTCGTTTTCAGAGGTATGAGATGAAATTCCTGAACCCCCTCTCGTGTTTCTCTCTCTTATTTTATGAGCCAATTAAATAAAAAAGAGAAAAATTTACTGAACTCTACTCATGTCAACAAAATTTTCCTTTCAAATAACAAAAGAGGCTAAACAAGAAGGTGTATCAGGCTGAAATCTGACATCATCTTTTTCTTCCAACATCCATACGGGTTGAGATTGACTCCTTCGCACGTGAAAGACAAGGTGGTGATTTTTCGCGCTGTGAGCCGTCCATCACAGTTGATAGGTGACTCGAAATAAGAGAGAGAAAAAAAACTAAAATATATTTTGTAAGCCTACCAAAAAACGTGTTTTCTTTTCTTTCTCTCTCATGCTCTGAGTCACCCATCAGCTATGAATGAACGGTTCACAGTACAAAAGACCATCACTCAGAGAAAGAGGCTACCAGAGCACCTAATCTCCTCCACTCTCCCCCATCCAATCACAAGCATGCGTTGTGATAACTTCACGTGCAGGCATCCAGATATGGGCCATAATAAGAGAAGCCACACGAGAGAAGTGTGGGAAAAAAAAAAATTGAAAACCCAAAATTTTTAGTAGAAAGCTATTCAGATTTGAGATGTATAGCCCCCTATAGGATATTTCTAACTAAACCCTGAAAAAAGTTTGTTTCATTTCATGACCCTTTCCCTCAATTAGTAGCATCCCAAGATCCAATACAAACAGAGCTTTATGACCACTTGCCCCTCATCACACAGCACAGAAGACAAATAAATATATTCTCCCCACTGCCATATTCACGTGTTAATGAGATAAAAACGATGCTATTTTACCCCTTTTTTCCTAAAAAAAAGTAAAAATAAAAAAACATAAAAAACTCCCCCAATTGTTTTTGTTTTGTTATCACATCCCAGCAAAATCTCTCCTAGTCTCCTTGCTCTCTCCTCCTCCTCCTCCTCTCAATTTTATCTTTTTATTATTCACTTGGGACCCAAGCTGTAGTGAACACAGAGCTGTGCCCTTTCCATGTCAACACAAGCGTCTCCTCCTCCTTCTTCATACCCCACCCACTGGCGTGCTCATCAAGCAACCCCTTCACCTCCCTCACCGTCTCCTCGCCGAACGCCACGCTCGCGAACCCGGCCCTCTTCATCCTCTGCCCGACTCGGGCACCGGACTCCACCCTCTCTATCCTCTGCTCACCTTCGAACCCGATAACGTTCTCGATCTTCTGCCCGACGTCAGCCTCATACTCCGCCCTCTGTGCACTATCTTTAGGCAAGAACGTCTCAAGAGCATCAAAGGGGATCCACAAGTAATTGAACACGCCATGATTCTTGAAGTCAAGCTGGGAGAGTCCAAGTCGGCGTCCTCGTCGGTTATCGTCACCAAGTGAGGGTTCAGCCCTCGGATCGCCTCCAAGAACCCGTCCTTTGTAGATTGGTAACGCAGCCAGCTCTGGCAGTTGATGACGACCGCCTCATCGTCACGGAGGTCCAACGACGTGGGATTCACAGCCCAGATGTTGCTAGCTCTTGCACAAAATAAGGGGTAGAGTCATTAACTGTGTTGTTGTTGGAATCTGATGGCAATTTTGACTTGACAACGTGCAAGTGAAACGGGACGTTCCTCGACCTCGCGAAATTAGTCAATCTCAGCCCAATTATCTCAATTGGCACAGCGAGCACCGGGGGACCGGTGGCCTCGCTGCCGGCACCGTGATTCTCAGCTGCAGCGGTGGGCCCTCGGGCCGTTTCGCGAGGGCGTCGATCAGCGTAGGCCACTGCATGCAGTGCGTGATGCCGAAGTCGACGATGTGGATCTTGGACGGCCCTGGACGGCCCGGAGGATCGCCCGTTGGAAGCGGAGAACCCGAACCGGTGCCACGGGGTGAGGTCGATGTACCCGGCGAGTTCGGTCACAGCCATCGGCCGAACGGCACGTGTCAGCTTGGAGGCGGCCAAGGGGACGTCGACGGTGGAATAATTGGGGCAGAGGCGGGCGGCGCGGGCGACGAGGGCGTTGAGGATCCAGGAGGTGAGGCGCTGGCTGGGATCGCCGTTGGCGGCGGCGACGTTGTTGAGGACCCACATGACCTGTTGGGCCAGGGTGGTGTCGTTGGCCTCGAGGGCGGCGGCAGTGGAGGAGGAGCTTCTCGATGCAGGAGGCGTCGAGTGTGCCCACGGAGACGTAGCCTGTTCCCCGGCCGAGGGCCCCACCGCCGATGACGCCGGGGGCGGGTAACGGAGGGGAGTACCGAAGAGGTTGTTAGGGTTGATTGGGAGGGAATGGTTGTGGCCCCTTTGAACTCAGCTTTCATTGTATTGTATTGTTGTTGAGATTTGAGAGATTTGAGATAGAGAAAGAGATATTAGTAGCAACTAGTAGAGATTAGGGTTAGGGTTTGGGGACTGAAAGTCTGAAACTGAGCTAGTGGTGACTCACGTGCATGGGTTGTGTGATGAAGGAGAGGGACACATGGCGCTTGGTGATTGGGTGGAGGAGGGATGGGGTTCTATCCTGTGGAAGAGAAGCATGGGGTTGCAGAGGTTGGAGTTCCCAAAAAATGAGATATGTTGGGGTTTCTAACTTTTTTTCTTTCTTTTTCCTTTTTTTTTGGTGACTTGTGTGATGTGGTGGCTCTAAGAAGTACTACATACATCTCTATATATATAGTAGTAGAGTGGAGGGAATTAGGGAATTTGGGGGGCTTTTTGAGATATTATTATAATTATTCAACTTTTTTATTGGATGGGAAGGGCAATCAACAAGCATTTGGTAGAAAAAAGAAAGGGAACGTTTGTGTTTGGGAACAAGTGACAACTGATCACAACAGTGGCCTGTTTTTTGGTTTTCTCAATTTTGCTCACATTTGTCTCTTTGTTTGTTGAGAAATGCTGGAGGATGGAAGGATGCTTGGCCTCTCTACACGATGGTGAATTCTTTGTCATTTACTCTTCATTGTCATCTAGTCACAATGCACGTATAAGTAACTTTTAAAAATCACCAGAACTGGATCAGAGGTAAAAAAAAAAAAAGTGAGAGCACGTTATAATTTTTTTCAAAAAAAATAACTAAGGAAAAAAGTAATTCATTAAACAATAAATCATTTTTACCAGGGACATCCCACTCAAAGCATGATACATATGCAGAAAACTAAAAGAAAAGAAAACCATCGGCAGAAAGAAGAAAGAAAGAGATTCAAATCTCGAAAATAATATAGATCTCTAATTCTCACGAATTTTTTTGATAATTAGGGTCATCACGATTCTTAATAACTCTAACTCAGAACGGCGGGTTAAGCCGCTGGTTACGATAAAACCCTTTTTTTTAAAGGGAAGGTTTCAGATTCAATCTCTACAATGTCGAACAAAAATTTAAGAGGGATTTCGTCTAGGCAGCCTATATTAAAATTAATTAGTGAAAACATCAATTATAACGTTTTTTGCCCGAGCATCATTATTCTTAGCGGCCGTTAAATTGCAGCACGTGTCGAGAGAGTCTTATTCATAAATACGAAAAAGGCTATTTTACCCTCATTTTAACTTTTAACCTAAATAACGAGCCATCTCATCCCTAAATTAACAGTGACTGCGATTCGGCGTAAACAAAAAAATTAAGTGAATTTTAGAAAAAGAAGTATCAATTAGAATGATTAGATCATCTACATCAAACTATAGAAGAGAAAAGATCAAATCACCACGCTGAGAAAGAAAGCTGTAGACAAAAAGGTAATTTCTGGAAAATCAAAATCCTAAATTTACGAATTGCCAATTTCTTTTAGAGTTTTTCCCTTCTAATTTGTGTTTATAGAGTGTATTTTCCCAATTTATACCTTTGAACAACATTTTTTATCACGGTCGCTATCATCACGAACAAATAATATCGAGACCACGATCACGCTGAGTCGTAATTTTAAGTAAATGATCAGTTACAACGAATGTTTAATAAATTGTGACCTTGATTACATAACAAAATTTAGACTGCAACCTTAGTTGAAGTCATAATTAAATGACTGCAAACTTAGTCACAGTTTTATTATGTAAATAATCATGTAACATCATAAATTGCGACCTTAGTCGCAGTGTTAAATAAACGATCGCATAACATAAAATATTAAAGAACTGCGACATTAGTTCCAGTTTTATTATTAAAATATCACATAACAAAACTTATATTGCGACTTACTCGCAGTTTTAATTAAGCGATGACATAAAACAAAGGATTAATGAGCTGCGACCTTAGTCGTAGTCCTATAATTTAGAACAATTTTGAAATATATTTTGTGTTTCAATAAATTTTTATTAGTATGTAAAAGTAACAATGTTTTTTTATGTTTTGTGCTCAAGTAATTAGATAAAAAGCAAAGATTTGTCCATTCAGATCAAACTTTGAAACCGTTGTGTTAATTGATAAGACGATTCAGGAAGTATGATCATTCAGATTTTGTAAATGCTATGAAAAACACAACCATTTGGTGCTTTATTTATGGCCTTTTACAATGAGGATATTGGAAAAGACTAGAGATTGAAATCCAACACAAATTTCTAAATATAGTAGACTAATATGACAGAAATTCAAATGCTTTGAAATTGAGGCAAAAGAATTCAAATAACAATAGAAGATGTAGGACTGATATTTCGTTCTACCTATAGAAGGTGATGATTTCATAATGAATAAAACTTGTACATTGAAAGATAGAGGCTTCGTGATGGACTATTTCAAAATATGAAGAATATCACAAAATTTTAATTTGGAGACGCTCTGAATGATCTCCAGGTAGAAAAAACAAGAGATAAATTAGATATGATAAGAGATGAGTAGCTGAACCAGCAAGTGACGCTAAATGAGGTTATTAAGGATGCACAAGACTTAAAGCTCAAAACTTTAAAAACTTTAGTAATCCCCTATATATGACAGACAATATTATTCCCTGGCAGTATATGCACTTCTTTAATATATCGTGGAGCATTTGCAAATATCCATCTGATGAAAAGAATATCTTGGGTCAAAGTTGTCAGGCAGTTCCTCATAGAATCACTCGACAATTTTCTGTTGAATACATCTTAGCTACAAGGTTGCTCGTTGCAATTCTTGAAAGTATAACTAAACTATTATTTCTTTTATTGTTAATCACATATGTACAATGCTTGATCATGTCACTAATCAGGGCATGTGGCTCTGTTGCATGTAGCATTGGTTCTAACACCAAGAGCAGTAAGATGGACCTAAACAATATGAACAAAGCTCTAGTCGATATCGATATCTCAGAGATTGAAGAAGAAAAGTGAGTTATATAGTATTTTTTTAGAATTGCGACTAAAGTTACAGTTCTAACAAAACATTAGATATTTGCTCTATGAGGACTACGATCAAGTCCAGTCCTAACAACAAATAAAAATTATTATTTTGTTAGGACTATGACCATAATTACAGTCCTCTTATATTTTGCTTTTGAGGACTGCGACCAAAGTCGCACTTCTATAAAAATACAAATTTTCTAGTGTTTTGTTAGCACTATGACTATAGTTGCAGTCCTGAATCATTTTCTTATATATTTGCTTTATAAGCACTATGACCAAAGTCGTAGTTCTCACAATAGAATGCCTTTCCATATATTATTTAAACATAAATTTGACATATGTTTTTCCTAACATGCAGATTTTAAAAGAAA
>JAVJIF010019855.1:0-22835 GCA_038442645.1 Agave tequilana | reverse complement strand
CAAAGGAGGAGAAGAAAATTAATGAAAGAGTGAGAGAGAAAGTGGGGTTTATATAAAGGAATGGAAATGAATATTATAATGTTGCCTTTCCTTTTAAAACAAAAGAGACGCACAAGGAAAACTTGCGTCTCCATTTAATGGAATCTGCGTCCAGGCAAAATGAATGGACGCGGAGATAAAATCCGCGTCCAGGAGAAAAACGCGAGATTTGCGTTTGCCAGAAAAGACAAAAAGACATGGTGATAAGATTCAGAGTTGATCTTGCAGGACAAGCATTAAATGCAGTATGGAGAGCATCCCTGCATTAAATGCGGAATCCAGGTTGGTGAAACTCGCGTCAGTGAGGAGAGAGAAAAAGAGAAAAAGTAGAATATCTGGATAAAATTCCGGTATCTGGGAAAACACCGAAAACTCCAGAAAAGTCCAAAAATAAAGTAGTTGGAAAGCTTCCCAAAAATTATCAAAATAATAAATATTATATAAAGATTTTTAGTGAAATCGGTTTTCAAAAATTCAATCTCATTTTCAAAATAAAAATCTTGAAGTCAAACGTCAATACCGATGTACACCGGGTCGGTCGGATTTTGATAAAATCTGAAAAATCTCAGAAAATGCCAGAAAGGAGGAAATATAATCCTAAGAAGTAATATGAAAGCGGAATCTAGAAGTTTGATTCCAATTGTAAAGTAAAATTCGGGAATCAACCAGTGATACTGGCCGACACCAAATCCAGGGGAATTTTGATAAATTTAGAAAATTCTCAGAAAAAGTATTTAGATAGAAAATGTGATTTTAAGAAGTTACAGAAAAGCCGTTTTTAGAATTTTAACTCCGTTGTAAATTAAAAATTCGAGAATCGGTTCACGGTATTGGTCGACCCGGTTTTGAAGATTTTCAACTTAATTCAGAAAAATCCAAAAAATCACGAAAAATCTAGAATATTAGAAAATGATGTTTGAAACTGAAATCGGTCAAATCAGAATACCAGAAAGTTCAAATCGAGCAATACTCTAGGATCGGTCCCCCGGTTCAGAGTAGGGCTGACTCCGAGTTCACAAATCCAGATCCAAGGCAAAACGATCATATAAATAACTCATAATACAAAACAAATACCGGAAGTAAATCAAAAAATACGATCAGAAAATATGAATACGCAACTAAGTACGTATTCGGGGAGCGGGGTATTACAGATTTATTTTGGTTGAGCAAGTACAATGCTTGGTTACAACCTTTATTTATAGGATTTTACAAAACAACTTCTATTTGGACTATGAGATGATCTTGGCCTTTGGATGGTTGAAGAATCTTGATCAATCCTTTTAGGAATTAATCTCCTTGATCTGGAAGGATTCTAGACCATTTAATCTTTAGAAACAAACCTTCATTCATTAGGAATTAAATCCTATTTATACACCTCCTGAAAAGAAAACTCGCAATCGTCTAAAAAGGAAACTGCTTCATCTTAATTTGTTTCTTCTGCTTCAAGCCATCACCTTCTCTAACTCAATTAGATTTTCTTGGACCATCATCTCATCTTGATAAAGAAGGCAAAATCCTGACAATCTCCACCTTGACTTATTTTTCAAGCCTTTAGCAAAACAACTTGAGATTTCAGATTAATACCTTAATTCTTTCCTTGGTTGTAACCGTGTCGTGAAGCTTTTAACTCTTGTCCCCTCTCCCTGAGGCCATTGGCTGATTTATCGCCATGGCTCGGGCCATCTCAGGGCTTGCCCGAGTGCACCCTTTCTCATTCTCGCAACACTTTGACCCAGTTCACGTCCCGTTGTAGTCTTCCTTGAAGCTTCACCTCGCGATGAACTCCCTTCCAAGTTTATCCTTGAAACTCCACCTCGAACTGAGTTTCCTTCCTTCAGCTTGTATAACCCTCCACACTTCTCTGCTTTCAGGATTATGTTGACGCTTTGGCTGACTGTGACGACGCCTTGTTGCACTTGGATCAGGCATCCTCTTCGTCTAACACCTTATGAATATAAGATTATACCGTGCCTCTGGCACAAGTCTATAATTACCCCTTTAGAGTTGAAAATAACTTTAAAACCCGCATCATTTGAAATTCTATTAAGGAAGAGGCTAAGAAGAATTGAAAGAAGAGTAAAAGTGGAGAGTAGAGGCAGAAAATGGGACAAGCATAAAATAAAGAGAGTGGGTGATAGGAAGAGAGGGAAAGATGAGGAATAGCACATGGAAGGGCGAGCATCCTAGGTGTCATCATGAAGGGCATGTCAATACTCATTGGAGAAAGATTCTTTTTTTTTTCTTATGTTGTCTTTTGTCTCTTATTTATATTATTTCAAATTGAGTTATTAACTTCATATATTTGAATGAACACTTGTCATTTTGAGGAGTTTAATTATTATTTTGATATGAACTTTCAACATCTTTCCAGAGTTATGTATTTATTTGTGAAAGTTATGATGATATTCTGAAAATTTTTATTCGTTAAAATTAGTAAAAATATTTTGCATAATCGAAAGCCAATTAAACAAGCATATTCAGAATATTCGACAAATTCAAATGTTAATCACATTCATCTACACTAAATTATCACAACTTACACTTTGAGAGTAGTAGCATTTTGTTGCAGCAAGTATTTAACAGCTAAAGAAGGCTATTTTAATCCTACAATGAAAACTTTTTCAACCAAATTTCAAAAAAAGAGTCATGATTGTGCCTTGGTTCCTAAGAGAAAAAAGCAAACATTGATTATTTGCAAGGATTATAATAAAATAGTTATAGCAAAAAAACTCAAGCAATAGTCGTACAATTAATACCTAAATTTTGAATCCCATCAAGTAATTTTATAATCACTCCTTCCGTGTCAGGTGTAGGTTGACTCGGGTAGTGACCTATATTTTGGTAATATCCAAATTATTTATCGAAAAATATTTCGACTGTAAATAGTCAAGACTTTCGACAATTTTTCTACAAAAAAAGTAATGAATGAACTCAAATTTATATATATTAAACTCAATGTAAGATCAAATTATATTTTAGAAATTTGAATTACTTTAATCATCATTTTTCAGAAGAATATTTATTGAGTATTAGCAATAAGTTCTCATTGTTATTGTGTTATTGGTTATGAACTATAAGATCAAATTAAATTTTTTAAAAAAAACTTAAAACTTAGTTTGATACTCACAGAAGCATATTCTTTAAAGTAATAGACATCTTATACTTTCCGGTTACATCCTTCTTAAATAGATATTCTTTAAATCTATTATCATCGGAATATTTTATTATGAAATTTCAAGTGTACTCGACAACTTCAGTTGCAACATAAAAGATGGAAGAGTCATGTTGTTATTGGCCAGTAGTTACACAATAAATCTTCAAAATATTTGGGTGGCAAATTTGTTGCCATATGGTAACCAATTGATTCGCCCAATTAGAATCTTCAAGCTTCTGAATCATCACATGAAAGCCATCATATTTTCCTCCATGCCAATCTGGAACGATCTCTTTTTTTTTTACTTGACATATGTGATATCTAACTCTCTAGTAAAAGGATGTGAGGGAGGGAGCTGGATAAATTCAAAAGAAATTAAAAAATAAAAGAAATTAAAAAAAAAGAAAAACAAATTTCTTTTTCACAAAAAATGTGTACCATGTTGGCACCGCGGCTCATGAGAGAATACTAGGTTGATGCTGTTGTCGCCATTATGAAATCTCTTTGACAACCTCAACGCCTTAGCCCTCGACGTCATGGTCTACTTGGTTAGCATCTTCATGGCAGATTTCTAGCAAGTTGAGGTGCGAGCGTGGGTTCATTCGGGTCTTATCGGGTTTGGGTCGCACATATTCTAGAAACTAATGAAACCAACCTACCAGCTTCCAGACTGATATCAAAGGTTACAAAAATTCATTTTTTCAATCTGGTGCGCTTCAAGCTCGAATAGCATCATGTTCGGTTTTATTCGAGCTTGAAGCGCACCAGATTGCAAAAGCGAATTTTTTAACCTTTGATATCAGTCTGGAAATTGGTAGACTGGTTTCATTAGTTTATAGAATCTGTGCGATCCAAACCGATAAGACTCGAATGAACCCACGCTCGCACCTCAACTTGCTAGAAAATCTGCCATGAAGATACTGACCAAGTAGACCGTGACGTCGAGGGCTAGAGCATTGAGTTTGTTAAAGAGATTTCATAATCGGCGACAGCATCATCAACTTAGTATTCTCTCATGAGCCGCGATACCAACATGGTACACATTTTTCGTGAAAAAGAAATTTGTTTTTCTTTTATTTTTTTTAATTTCTTTATTTTTTAATTTCTTTTTTATTTATCCAGATGCCTCCCTCACATTTTTTTATTAGAGAGTTAGATATCACATATGTTGAGGAAGGAAAGAAAGAGATCGTTGCACAGTGGCATGGAGGAAAATATGATGGCTTTCATGTGATGATTCAGAAGTTTGAAAATTCTAATTGGGCGAATCACTGGTTACAATAAGCCAACAAATTCACCACCCAAATATTTGAAGATTTATTGTGTAACTGGTGGCCAACAACAACATGACTCTTCCATCTTTTATGTTGCAACTGAAGTTGTCGAGTACACTTGAAAATTTCATACTAGAATATTTCGATGATAATAGATTTAATAAATATCTATTTAAGAAGGATGTAACTAGAAAGTATGAGATGTCTATTACTTTAAAGAATATGCTTATGTGAGAATCAAACTAAGTTTGAAGTTTTTTTAAAAAATTTAATTTGATCTTATAGTTCATAATCAATAACACAATAACAATGAAAACTTATTGCTAATGCTCAATAAATATTCTTCTCATTCTTCTAAAAAAATGATAATTAAAATAATTCAAATTTCTAAAATATAATTTGATCTTACATTGAAATTAATATATATAAATTTGAGTTCATTCATGATTATTTTGCAGAAAAATTGTCGAAACTCTTGACTATTTACAATCAAAATATTTTTGGTAAATAATTTAAATATTACCAAAATATATGTCACTATCTGAGGTCAACCTATACCTGACACCAAAGGAGTGATTATAAATTTACTTGATGAGATTCAAAATTCTGGTATTAATTGCACGACTATTACTTGTGTTATTTTTGCTATCACTATTTTATTATAATCCTTACATATAATCAATGTTATTTTTTCTCTTAGGAAGGAAGGCACAATCATGACTCTTTTTCGAAATTTGGTTGAAAAAGTTTTCAGTGTAGAATCAAAGAGCCTTCTTTAGCTGTTAAACACTTGCTGCAACAAAATGCTACTACTCTCAAAGTGTAAGTTGTGATAATTTAGTGTAGATGAATATAATTAACATTTGAATTTGTCGAATATTATGAATATTCTTGTTTAATTGGCTTCCAATTATGCCAAATATTTTACTAATTTTAACGAATAAAAAGTTTCAGAATATTATCTTAACTTTCACAAATAAATAACATAACTCTGGAAAGCTGTTGAAATTTCATATCAAAATAATAATTAAACTCCTCAAAATGACAAGTGTTCATTCAAATATATGAAGTTAATAACTCAATTTGAAATAATATAAACAAGAGACAAAAGACAATATAAGCAAAAAAAAAAAAAGAACCTTTCTCAATGAGTATTGACATGCCCTTTATGATGCCAGCTAGGATACTCACCCTTGTGTTATTCCTTATCTTTCACTCTCTTCCTCTCACCCACTCTCTTTATTTTATGTTTGTCCCATTTTCTGCCTCTACTCTCCACTTTTACTCTTCTTTCAATTCTTCTTAGAATCTTCCTTAATAGAATTTTAAAATGATGCGGGTTTTAAAATTATTTTCAACACTAAAGGGGTAATTATAGACTTGTCCCAGAGGCACAGTATAATCTTATATTCATAAGGGTGATCGACGAAGAAGGATGCCTGATTCAAGTGCAACAAGACGCCATCACAGTCAGCCAAGGAGACAGCGTAATCCTGGAAGGATAGAAGTGTGGAGGGTTATACAAGCTGAACGAAGGAAACTCAGTTCGAGGTGAAGTTTTAAGGATAAGCTTGGAAGGAAGTTCATCGCCAGGTAGAGCTTTAAGGAAGACTGCAACGGGATGTGAACTGGGTCAAAGTGTTGCGGGAAAGAGAAAGGGTGCACTCGGGCAAGCCCTGACATGGCCCGAGCCATGGCGGTAAATCAGCCAAAGGCCCCAGGGAGAGGGGATAAGAGTTAAAAGCTTCACGGCACGGTTACAACAAAGGAAATAATCAAGGTATTAATCTGAAATCTCAAGTTGTTTGGTAAAGGCTTGAAAAACAAGTCAAGGTGGAGATTGTTAGGATTTTGCCTTCTTTTTCAAGAAGAGATGATGATCCAAGAAACTCTAATTGAGTTAGAGAAGGCGATGGCTTGGAGCATAAGAAGCAAATTAAGATGAAGCAGTTTCCTTTTTCAGGAGGAGTACAAATAGGATTTAATTCCTATTCAATGAAGGTTTGTTTCTAAAGATTAAGGGTCTAGAATCCTTCTAGATCAAGGAGATCAATTCCTAAAAGGATTGATCAAGATTCTTCAACCATCCAAAGGTCAAGATCATCTCATAGTCCAAATAGGAGTTGTTTTGTAAAATCGTATAAATAAAGGTTATAACCAAGTATTATAATTGCCTCAACCAAAACAAGTCTCAAGGAGTCTCTATAACAGAGAATCTCAAGCAAAGGAGACCAAAAGAAAGCCAAGAAAGAGAGGAGCAAGTTGAAGGTGCATAGGGAGAAGGTAATACTCTTGTAATTTAGGGCTAGATTCAAGTGGAAGGTGAATACTCTTATTGCATCAAGAGGAAGGTTAGATCTTTGTACCAAGTCTATTAATAAAACTCTCTCAAGTTCTCTCCACGTGGACGTAGGCCAAGTTTGGGTCGAACCATGTTAAATCATTGTGTTCTTTCTTTATTACTCTTTTGTCTAGGTATTGCTAGTTTATTTACATCAAGCTTTTCTTTTGCAAGTACTGTTCATATTACCAAGTTCCCCTAACGTCGATCCCGAGAGTCACAACAATTGGTATCAGAGCATATCAAATTCACAATAATATATGCCTATCAACAACAGTATATAAGGAAATGATACAAGAACAAACACTCACATGAAATGATGTAATTTTAGATTCGAATCGTCATCTGGTCTTTAGTGCACGAACTGGTATGAATCTCCGGATCATCCTGTAGATCGGTCTTCGAATCGCTAGTGTAACGGGTCCTAACAGGCACAAATCCGAACCTCCCGTGATGGGTTTGGATCTCACCGAATGGGTCCAGATCGCTGCAACACACAACGAACACTCATAGACACACATACACATACACACATACTAACATAATACATACATACACGTATATCCACACATAAATACATATATACAAGTATATACATACATACACACTAATTAAAACACACCCACACTCATATAATAATATCAATACATACACACACACACGCATGCGCATTATAATCACACTCACGCACACATCCATGCAAACACACCCATGCACACATTAATACGCAAATATAATTCATACACACCCAATCACAACACACAAATACATACATACCCATTCCCATGCAACCACACACATGTAAATAACATACCCAATATATAACAAAATATGAAAGAGAGAAAAACAGAGAAGGACCTAAAAGAAGTGGGATGCTCATGGCCAAGGGAAATGAGGCCGGCCACGGGGTGGCTCCAGCGCGTCAGCGGAGGCCGCGGAGAAGATGGAAGCCGCCGGAGGTTGCAAGGGGCTCCGGCGGAGGTGTTCGCGCTCGCCGGCAGAGGAGAGGGGAAGCCCGGGGGTTTGCTTGGTTGTGTTGCCGGCTGTGGGGCTGATGCGATAGAGAATAGGCTCGGTTGGAGGGTGTCTTAGCCAGCCGGAGCGGCTGTGCGCTGCCTAGGAGGTGGGGAAAGCTTGGCCTTGCGGGGATCTCACGGTGGAGCGTTCGCGGAGGAGTTCGACAGGCCATGGATGGCTCGGCCAAGAAGGGAGTGATGTGGCAGTGACTTGGCCAAGGGAGGAAGGGGGTGGAGCCGGGTGTTGGAGGTTGAGGTTGTTGTGGGTGCGGCCAATGGGGAGCACAATCATGGGAGAAGGGGGAATGCGTGCTCTGTCGTGGGGTGGAGGCCAAGAGGGAGGAAGGTCGGGGCATGCAGGAGGAAGAAGAAGAACATGGAAGGGATATAAAGATGATGGCGTGGTGGCTTGCGCTGGGGTAGGGAGAGAATAAGATGGGAGATGAAGAAAAGAGATGACGGCAGGACTTGGTTTTCATTAAGATTAGATAAGGATTCTAGGATAGAGATTAGATTAGTTAAGATTAGGATTTAATGAAGATTATATATTGAAGTATAATGGATTGTAGGTTTCGGGTTGATAATGGGTAGTGGGTTGTGTTATGGAATGCTAATGGGTATGGGTGATGGATTGGACTAGGAATCAAAGAAATGGAAATGGGTATGGGTAAGAATCAAGGAATGAGAAAATACTACTAACACTAATAATAAATAATAATAACAATAAATAATAGTAACAATAATAAATAATAGTAATAATAGTATTAGTTAACCAAATAGTAATAATAACATTAACAGAACAATAAAATCAATAGTAATAATAATATTAATAAATAATAATAATCATACTTAGTAATTATATTAATACATAATTGTACTTATCAATAACAATAATGCACAAAGATGTTTAACAATAACAATAATAATAATTACCAATAATAATAATCATAACAATAATACATAACAACAATAATAATAATTAACACAAAATATATGTACATAAATTAAAATTAAGGGCATTTGGAATAAATAGAAATATATTTACAACATTCTAACATAACCCATGACAAGAATCATAAAGGAAAACAAGGTCAAAGACAATGTTCCCCTTCCTAATTACTCGCATATAGGTACATGCTCAACCAACATTAGAACAATACGGATGAGAAGTTAAACTTGGTTTCAGGTAGCTCAGATCACAACATAGTCTAATATCAGTATATATGGGTATCAATTTAGAATGAAGATTGAATTAAGTATTAAGAGATCACATCAACCAATCTATTATTTTTATATTTTGTACTAGTTGCTTGGCCTACTGATAACACCCTCAAGAGGAAGAGGTCTCAAGTTCAAACCCCGCGGTTGTCAAATGGGGGATTTAACTTGGATAACTAGAGCTGGGTCTCTGTATAGGCCTGAGGTGAGCTTCTTTCTCCAAATTTTTTTTAAATTTTTTTCTTAAAAAAAGAAAGAGGACAGAGGTTACTCTTTAGCCTATACATACACATCCATCACTAATTACTCAAGTTAAATTCTATGTTCAACAAATGCGAGGATTGAACTTGGCAGGGAGGAATCTTGACAACAGGCTAACCCGCTGGTATACACAAACGATAATTATAAGCAATGGAATGTAAAAGCTGGCATACAAGCCAATTTAATTGAATACATCAACCATGAATTACAATAGAAAGTCACGTATCAAATAATAAACTGCCCAAAGAACAAGTGCCAGAACAGCACATCACCATGCATTTACCAAAATTCTGAAAGTTATCCAAATAAACAATTGATTTTTCAAGAGTTACGACACCTGGCCTTGGAAACAGTAGTTGATACATTAAGAACCAAGATGAAGAAAAGGAAATTATAACTCTTACAGTAAATTCATGTATTTTCATAAAAAGAAATAACATAAAAGCCAAAAACACTAGAATTTCTATTCATAAGAAACTTAGAATCTGAACTAGCATAGATACCATAATCTCCATAGCAACTAAAACAAATTCAAATTTCATCAACACCGCAAGTTCAAATTTCATCAACAACATTAAAAAACTGTCTTCTCAAAAGAGTAAGTTAAGTTTTGTTTTCTTCATCTCTTAGGATATGAAAATGTCCTCCTAACACCTTTATTCCGAAATAATCTATTCCTTATGTCCTCTAGGTCAACAATAACTCCAAATTAAAAACTGCACATAAAAGTGGATTTACTATTCTTGCAAAGCAAAAAAAACTATTCTATTGACAATTTCAAATAATAATATAACAAATAATAATGAAATTTTATCAAACTTAAGGCAGTCTAATTTATTTCAATACAATCATTGCATTTTATACTCTTTTCTCTACTAAAAGTTAGAGCGAATAGACCGATGTCAGTTAAAAACTAGCAGCATAGATTTGCATCAATTGCAATTCGATAGTACCAAAAATGTTTGTTCTTTGCTGTACTCTCATGAAATATTTTCTAGTGTATGGAGAATATTTTCTAGTGTATGGAGAGAAGTTTGAACAGATTTTAAATTTAAAGTTGTTAGTGGGTGCTATGACATTTGAATTTTGAGAGACTTATTATATTCCAGTTCAAGTCACTCAGTTAACGAGGGGTTCTGAGTAATGAGCCCTCTAATTGAGAGTTTTAGCGGATATAGGTATTTTCATATTCGTATTTCTTTTTTTTAACAAACACAATTTCGAATTCAAATATATTAACCCACTAACCATATTTGTTGGATACGAATTTTGACTCGGATCGGACCTGGATATTTGTCAGATATTAGCGAACACGAACAAGATAAACTAGAAAAGAAAGAGTTTACTCTTAATTTTAGTCTTTAATGCGAAAAATGTTAAGACTATAAAAATCACACTGGCATATCTTTTATAACTAAAAATATCATATATTTGAACTCTATTTGTACTCAGATATATTCGGTATATTCAAATATGTATTCAGATATGTCATATTTTAACCGTTTCCATATCCATATTCATATTCTAAATAGATATCGAATATGAATAATCCGCATTAGAAAATCGAATCCAAAACCAGATACGATGCGGATTGTCCATATCCATTTGCACTTCTATACACTACAATAAGAGATGTTGGGCAACCTTATCTTTATACAAATGAATCTCAATAATTTGGATCTCACAAACTAGATCCAATGTTATATCGAAACAATATATCAACCAATATCTGAAATATAGATGTCAAAATGATGCACTTGCCTTTGTTTTCCCCCTTTTGCCAAATTATAGTGATAGGCCCTCAAAAATAATATATACATTGATGAATCATTCATATCAGCCAATTTGTGAAACAACGCAGGTAGATATTAGCAAATGATTAAACAATTTTAAAAAAAGACTTGTCTTATTAAGATATATAGATGAATATAAAATCATCGAAATAAATTATTTTAAGTAACAAATAAAAAATAGATTCATATAAAATTAAAATTCTTGCCCAGTTTAAAATAAAAATAATTAATTTATTATATCAATATAACTATGGTTCTAATAATATAAGCCCAAAATTAGAATCTTTATCTCACAAACTTTTAATAAGATAAGATGGTGATTGATGCTAACTTCGCTATGCAGATAAATGGCAGATTATGACACACATCTTTTACATATTAGATTAACATTTTTTTCTAAACATTTGATCTTTTTCTTACTGAAATTTAAACACATAGCATGTACATTTTCCTAACACAAACATGTGTGTATATATTGATATACATTAATAAAAGAGGGAATTCAGTCTTTTGGTCAGTCATTTTTAACATTCCAAAATATATTTTGGGTTTATCACTAAAGTTAGTCCTATTACTCAATTTACACAGACACACACATGTACACACTTTTGGAAAGGAGGCAAATCTTCCCCATTCAAATTCATTACTAGAATACTCGCATGAAAAATCTACTCGCCAAGATTGAACTCAATTATTTTAAAGTGCCTAAAAACAAAAGGTGAAGAGTATTATTTTACTTTTTTATCCATGCACCAAGTGGGCACTGATGGACAATCAATAGTACATTGCATGGATCTAACATTTTGGGCCTACAAATTCTCGGTCCAACGACTTTATGACACGAAATGTTGAGCCATAAAGAGATATAATGCTCAAAAGAGGAATGTAACAGCGGTGCGCATGCTTAGTTGTATGTGTGGTAACACGTGCAGAAATAAGGTGAGAAATGAGAATATTTGGCGTAGATGATTGTAACATCCCGTTGTGGTTAAGAAAAAGTTTTATCAGACTCCTACTAGGCCAATTTTGTTATATGGCACGAAATGTTGGGTCGTAAAGAGATATCATGCTCAGAAGATGAGTTAGCAGAGATGCACATGCTTCATTGGATGTGTGGTAACACGAGAGATAATGTGAGAAATGAGGATATTCTTACTAAGACAGGCGTAGCCCTCATAGAGGAGAAGATGAGAGAAAATCGTCTATAATGGTTTGTCCATGTGCGACATAGACTTACAGAAGCGCCAGTCCACGAGCAGAGCTTATAAACTCAGGGTAAGTTAAAAGAGCAAAGAGAAGACCGGAGAAAACATAGATGGAGGTGATACGACAATATATAGAGGCTAAAGATCTTAAAGAAAGCATATTGCTCGATAGTAATGGGTGGAGAAAGCTAATCCATTTGTCCGATCTGACGTAATTCTCTTTGGTTCATGTAGCCTACCCCAAATACCCGAGATAAATGACTTTGTTGTTGTTATTGTATCCTCTTTCATAAATTCTCCACTATTGTTCTCTCCTATCTCTATCTTGAGTGAACCTTATTACTTTCATGACTTTACACTCTCTACTAAAAACAATTATTAACTAGAACCTTTCTGGAAGCAGAATCAAGTGTCTTAGAAAAAAGATAGACCTGGATATTCAATTACTTTCACAACTAATTTGTATAACCAAATATAAACCCATTTAATTAGAATATCACTTAGGATGTTTTGTACTCGTTTTTTCATGTGTGGTTATATATAAACTAATTACAAAACTCGGTTAGAGTTTTTAAGATTGCATAAGCATTGCATGTGCCCAAAGTTCTATTAAAAGACTTTCTAGTATACATTTGGCACTCTTTGCAATTATTCTGAAAACAACTCAGACTCGTCTCCACTTCACCCGCCCAATTTAATCATGTTATATACATCTTTGTTCATCTTCCATTTTCCCTTGTATAATAAATCCATGATAACTAAATAGTATTATTTCTGATGTACTGACCTTCAAATAAAAGTATGTTGGTTATATTCAGATTATCAAAGTCCTGTCCCACCACCACAAAACCACTCCCCGTTCTAAGATTAGGCTAAAGTTGCAATACTTGTAAGTTTCCAAGTTAATAAATTCACTTGTACATCATATGTACAATTTATAATCACCATATTTCAAGATAGCAGTGAAGAACTAACATGAACAGAAAAAACAATTTATAGAAGGATTAAAAATTGAACTTATTACATACCAAAGATGACAGGTCTACAAATAGATTTGACACATGTTTCTCCATATAAGCCAGCAAATCTGACACTTGTGTGAAGTTTCCCTACAAAATAAATTAACTCTAGCTATTAAAATATCTAAATTGCGCTTATAACATATATAGGAAGCAGTGAGCTAAACTTTTAGAGATGGACAAGGTATTTGTGTTGTTGGCTACACCTCGTCAAGATGCATCATTTCAGTTCTAATGAAATTCACCAAGCTTTTAGGACATGGGGGTCTATGTTCATTTTTACTACTTCACGCACGTTGTAAAAAGTTTTTATCTGTAGGACATGTTAAGTTGAACTGGATTTGTTGGCACCTTGCCTCTTGGATCAACCATTGCTTTTGAGAGAGCGAGAGAAAGAAACTTGGATGAAATTTCAGATTCCCCAATTCCTATTTCATTATCACAAAAGCCTACTTCACATAGGATCATAAATAAGTGGAGCCAATTAGAGAGCATGAAGACAAATATGTACAATCAAGAATTTAGTATCAAGCGTTTAGTACACAACTCATTCAATTTACAAAATATATATTTTAGAACTGGAATCAACATATCAGACAAAACTATTTAAAAGTCGGGGGCACAAAATAACATGTAATAATATCAAAATTGTAAGGACGTTAACACTAAATTGTCATGGATTATCGTTTGATAGAAACAAACATGTTTCTCTATTAGTTTTAGCGGTTATGATTCTCATTTTTTTAATTTCAGGTCACATGTCTTTAGTAATTTAATGACCAGTACCAGTATCAATGCAAAAAAAATGACTTAATATATGAATCTCCAACTCTGAAACAAACCACCAAAACTCGCAACAAAAGCAGATATATGGATCGTTTCTAAAAAATTGGAGCTACTCCAAAGTAGTCAAACTGAGATCAAATAAATAAAACTTGTGGTCGATCAAGTAAATTGCAACGCAACTGTTTGCGTGGGAAAAGCTAGATAGCACTTTGTCACACTTCAAAATAAATATATCCAAGGAATATAGAAGTTAGCTAAGTGTGTACACAAGTATAACTCTGAAATGAACTAACAAAACTCGCAACAAAAGCGGATTTATGGATCGTTTCTAGAAGAACGAAGCTACTATGAAGAAGTCAAATTGAGATCGAGAGAATAAAAGTTGTGGTCGATCAAAGTAAAGCACAATGCAATTGTTTGCTCGGGAAAAGCTAGATAGCACTGTCACATTACAAAATGAATAAATGCAAGGATTATAGAAGTTAGCCAAGTAATTACATTCAACTTCAGAAGAAAATAGCAAAAACTGAATGAAATCATAACATATTCTTTTCAAGGGAAATTACAGAATCAACCGTACATGAACTCCATAATTTAAAATAATCTAACAAAATAAATTAAAAACACATAAATGAATCACCGTTTCACACCACAAAATTTCCCCAAATCGCTGATAATTTGCCTCCAAGAAGAAAAGGTGGTGCTTTTACATCAAATTTCAAAATTATAGAATAACCAAGATCTCTGAAAATTGTAATAATTCATTCAAACACTCATGAAAGATGTAATTTAAACATTAAAATTTTGAATTACCTTGGAATTTTTTTCGAGCTTCCGGTTTGAATGCATCGGTTAAATGTTCAAAATAGCAACGATCGAGGTGAGGCTTAAGGGATTGGGAGCGAGAAGACGCCAGATCTTTGAGATGTGAGACGATGAGTCGGTGGCATAGCCAGGATCGAGAAAGAAGGGCTGACGGTGCCGCCGCAGCCGCCGAGATCCAATATCAAGAGAGGAAGGCTGAGGGCGATTGGGAATTAGGAATAGAGATTAGAGAGACCAAGAGGAGAGAGACGTGATGTGGGTTAGAAAAAGGGAAAATTTGGAAAAAAGGAGAGCACCTGGACTGGCAAATAATACTACTAATGTATTATTTTTTTGGGCCCGAGGGGCACGCTCCACCCTGTGCCACCCCTGGGTCTGCCACTGTCTATTAGCTACCACTAGATTACCGCTTGGCGATGAAACCGAGTGGCAAAGAGAAGAATTGAGGGAGGAAGGAGGAGATGGAAGAGGGGGAGGGAATAGATGCAAGAGGAGGAAGAAGGGGGAAGAAGGGAGGGCGGCTGGAAGAGAGGGCGTGCCTCTCTGATTTTCTCTCTCCTCTCTCTTTTGGGGAGAGACAGCCGGACAAAGTCGAAGGAGTCAGGAGAGAAATCTCACTTCGCCCAGTTTGATAATTTAAACATTTTTGTTAGTACAAGTCTATAATTACCCCTTTAGAGTTGAAAATACTTTAAAACCCGCATCATTTTGAAATTCTATTAAGGAAGAGGCTAAGAAGAATTGAAAGAAGAGTAAAAGTGGAGAGTAGAGGCAGAAAATGGGACAAGCATAAAATAAAGATAGTGGGTGATAGGAAGAGAGGGAAAGATAAGGAATAGCACAAGGAAGGGCGAGCATCCTAAGTGGCATCATGAAGGGCATGTCAATACTCATTGGAGAAAGGTTTTTTTTTTACTTATGTTGTCTTTTGTCTCTTGTTTATATTATTTCAAATTGAGTTATTAACTTCATATATTTGAATGAACACTTGTCATTTTGAGGAGTTTAATTATTGTTTTTATATGAACTTTCAACATCTTTCCAGAGTTATATGATTATTTGTGAAAGTTATGATGATATTCTGAAAAATTTTATTCATTAAAATTAGTAAAAATATATGGCATAATCTAAAGCCAATTAAACAAGCATATTCAGAATATTCAACAAATTCAAATGTTAATCACATTCATCTACACTAAATTATCACAACTTACACTTTGAAAGTAGTAGCATTTTGTTACAGTAAGTATTTAACAGCTAAAGAAGGCTCTTTTGATACTACATTGAAAACTTTTTCAACCAAATTTCAAAAAAAGAGTAATGATTGTGCCTTGACTCTTAAGAGAAAAAACAAACATTGATTATTTGCAAGGATTATAATAAAATAGTGATAGCAAAAATAACACAAGCAATAGTCGTACAATTAATACCTAAATTTTGAATCCCATCAAGTAAATTTATAATCACTCCTCCATGTCGAGTGTAGGTTGACCTCGGGTATTGACATATATTTTGGTAATATCCAAATTATTTACCAAAAAATATTTCGACAGTAAATAGTTAAGAGTTTCGACAATTTTCCTGCAAAAAAAAAATGAATGAACTCAAATTTATTTATATTAAATTTAATATAAGATCAAATAATATTTTAGAAATTTGAATAACTTTAATCATCATTTTTGATAAGAATGAGAAGAATATTTATTGAGTATTAGTAATAAGTTCTCTTTTGTTATTAAGTTATTGGTTATGAACTATAAGGTCAAATTAATTTTTTTTAAAAAAAACTTAAACTTAATTTGATACTCACAGAAGCATATTCTTTAAAGTAATAGACATCTCATATTTTCCGGTGCATCCTTCTTAAATAGATATTCGTTAAATCTATTATTATCGGAATATTTTAGTATGAAATTTTCAAGAGTGTACTCGACAACTTCAGTTGCAACATAAAAGATGGAAGAGTCATGTTGTTGTTGGCCACCAGTTACAGAATAAATCTTCAAAATATTTGGGTGGCGAATTTGTTGTCATATGCTAACCAATTAATTCGCCTAATTAAAATCTTCAAACTTCTGAATCATCACATGAAAGCCGTCATATTTTCCTCCATGCCACTCTGGAATGATCTATTCTTTTTCTTCTCGACATATGTGATATCTAACTCTCTGGTAAAAGGATGTGAAGGAGGCAGCTGGATAAATGCAAAGAAATTAAAAATTAAAGAATTTAAAAAATAAAGAAAAACAAATTGCTTTTTCATGAAAATGTGTCCAATGTTGGCACCGCGGCTCATGAGAGAACACTAAGTTGATGCTGCTGTCGTCGATTATGAAAACTTTTTAACAACCTCAACGCCCTAGCCCTCGACGTCATGCTCTACTTGGTCAGCATCTTCATGGCAGATTTTCTGGCAAGTTGACGTGCGAGCGTGGGTTCATTTGGGTCTTATCGGGTTTGGGTCGCACAGACTTTAGGAACTAATGAAACCAGCCTACCAGCTTCCAGACTGATATCAAAGGTTAAAAAAATTCGCTTTTTCAATCTGGTGCGCGCTTCAAGTTCGAATAGCATCGTGTTTGAAGTGCACCAGATTGAAAAAGCGAATTTTTGTAACCTTTGATATCAGTCTGGAAGTTGGTAGGCTGGTTTCATTAGTTTCTATAATCTGTGCGTCCCAAACCTGATAAGACCCGAATGAACCCACGCCCGAACCTCAACTTGCCAGAAAATCTACCATGAAGATGTTGACCAAGTAGACCGTGACGTCGAGGGCTATGGCGTTGAGGTTGTCAAAGAGTTTCATAATCGGCGACAGCAGCATCAACTTAGTGTTCTCTAATGAGCCGCGGTGCCAACATGGTACACATTTTCGTGAAAAAGAAATTTGTTTTTCTTTTATTTTTTAATTTCTTTTATTTTTTTAATTTCTTTACATTTATCCAGCTGCCTTTCTCACATCCTTTTACCAGAGAGTTAGATATCACATATGTCGAGCAAGAAAAAGAAGAGATCGTCCCAGAGTGAATGGAGGAAAATATGATGGCTTTCATGTGATGATTCAGAAGTTTGAAGATTCTAATTAGGCGAATCAATTGGTTACCATATGGTAACAAATTCGCCACCCAAATATTTTGAAGGTTTATTTTGTAACTGGTGGCCAACAACAACATGACTCTTCTATCTTTTATGTTGCAACTGAAATTGTCGAGTACACTCTTGAAAATTTTCATACTAAAATATTCCGATGATAATAGATTTAACAAATATCTATTTAAGAAGGATGTAACCGGAAATTATGAGATGTCTATTACTTTAAAGAATATGCTTCTGTGAGTATCAAATTAAGTTTGAAGTTTTTTTTTAAAAAATTTAATTTGACCTTATAGTTCATAACCAATAACTCAATAACAATAAGAACTTATTACTAATACTCAATAAATATTCTTCTCATTCTTATCAAAAATGATTATTAAAGTTATTCAAATTTCTAAAATATTATTTGATCTTATATTGAATTTAATATAAATAAATTTGAGTTCATTCATTATTATTTTTTGCAAGAAAATTGTCGAAACTCTTAATTATTTACAGTCAAAATATTTTTTGGTAAATAATTTGGATATTACCAAAATATATGTCAGTACCCGAGGTCAACCTACACCTGACACGGAGGAGTGATTATAAAATTACTTGATGGGATTCAAAATTCAGGTATTAATTGTATAACTATTACTTTTGTTATTTTTGCTATAACTATTTTATTATAATCCTTGCATATAATCAATGTTTGTTTTTTCTCTTAGGAACCAAGGCACAATCATGGCTCTTTTTTCAAAATTTGAATGAAAAAGTTTTCAGTGTAGGATCAAAAGAGCCTTTTTTACTGGTAAATACTTGCTGCAACAAAATGCTACTACTCTCAAAGTGTAAGTTGTGATAATTTAGTGTAGATGAATTTGATTAACATTTGAATTTGTCGAATATTCTGAATATGCTTCTTTAGTTGACTTTTGATTATGCCAAATATTTTTACTAATTTTAATGAAAAAAAGTTTCAGAATATCATCATAACTTTCACAAATAAATAATATAACTCTGAAAAGATTTTGAAATTTCATATCAAAATAATAATTAAACTCCTCAAAATGACAAGTGTTCATTCAAATATATGAAGTTAATAACTCAATTTAAAATAATATAAAAAAGAGACAAAAGACACATAAGCAAAAAAGAACCTTTCTTCAATAAGTATTGACATGCCCTTCATGATGCCACCTAAGATGCTCACCCTTCCTTGTGCTATTCCTTATTTTTCCCTCTCTTCCTCTCACCCACTCTATTTATTTTATGCTTATCCTATTTTCTGTCTCTACTCTTCACTTTTACTCTTTTTTCAATTCTTCTTAGCCTCTTTCTCAATAGAATTTCAAAACTATGCGGGTTTTAAAGTTATTTTCAACTCTAAAGGAGTAATTATAGACTTGTACTAACAAGAATGTTTAAATTATCAAACTGGGCGAAGTGAGGTTTCTCTCGTGACTCCTTCGACTTTATCCGCTGTCTGTCCCCAAAGAGAGGAGAGAGAAAATCAAATCAGAGACACGCCCTCTCTTCCAGCCGCCCTCCTTCCCCCTTCTTCCTCCTCTTGCATCTCTTCCCTCCCCCTCTTCCATCTCCTCCTTTCTCCCCCCATTCTTCTCTTTGCCGCTCGGTTTCTTCGCCAAGCGGTAATCTAGTGATAGCTAAGAGACAGTGGCAGACCCAGGGGTGGCACAGGGTGGAGCGTACCCCTCGGGTCCGAAAAAATAATACATTAGCAGTATTATTTGCCGCCCCTTAGAATGTGGGTCCATGTGCTCTCCTTTTTTCAAAATTTTCCTTCTCTCTCCTCTTAGTTTCTCTAATCTCTATTCCCAATTCCCAATCGCCCTCAGCCTTCCTCTCTTGATATCATTTTCCTCTCTTGATATCAGATCTCGACAGCTGCGGCGGCACCGTCAGCCCTCCTTTCGCGATCCTAGCTATGCCACTGACTCATCGTCTTATATCTCAAAGATCTGGCGTCTTCTCACTCCCAATCCCTTAAGCCTCACCTCGATCGCTGCTACTTTGAACATTTAACCGATGCATTCAAACAAGAAGCTTGAAAAAAATTTCAAGGTAATTCAAAATTTTAATGTTTAAATTACATCTTTCATGAGTATTTGGATGAATTATTACAATTTTCAGAGATCTTAGTTATTCTATAATTTTGAATTTGATGTAAAAGCACCACCTTTCTTCTTGGATGCAAATTATCAGTGATTTGGGGAAATTTTGTGGCGTGAAACTGTGATTCGTTTGTGTTTTTAATTTATTTTTGTTAGATTATTTTAAATTATGGAGTTCATATACGGTTGATTCTGTAATTTCCCTTGAAAAGAATGTTATGATTTCATTGAGTTTTTTAGGAAGAATTTGGGTATTAATTGCTATTTATTTCCCCTAGATTTTTTTTTTACTTAATTGCTGCTTCAAAACCCACTAAGAGAACAAGAAATCCGTTATCTTTCTGATTCTTCCACTTCAAGGATGTAGAAAAGAGATTAGTCTCATGTAATTTATTTGGAAAATATTCATTAAGGGTAGAGAGGTAGGTAATTTATGATCGTGGGTGTTTGATATTAGTTAGGCCTTATATGGACATTTATGTACTTCATCATTTATATTAAGAAGAATGGATATACATAAATCTGTATCAATTGCTTATTAACCAATGTAAAATTGATGTTCTATCTATAAATATTTGAGTAGTTTTTGATCTCACAGTTTGTTAGTAAATAATGGAGGCTTTGCTGTTTTCGGTTTCGATATTTCAGACTGGTTAAGATGAACCTGGCCTACTTATTTTCGTATAGCAAAAAATAGGTCTCTGCTAAACTCTAATAGAAGCAGTTAGGATAGGTTTTTGCTATTTCCTTCTGAAGTTGAATGTAATTACTTGGCTAACTTCTATAATCCTTGCATATATTCATTTTGTAGTGTGACAGTACTATCTAGCTTTTCCCGAGTAAACAATTGCATTGTACTTTACTTTGATCGACCACAACTTTTATTCTCTCGATATCAATTTGACTTCTTCATAGTAGCTCCATTCTTCTAGAAACGATCCATATATCCGCTTTTGTTGCGAGTTTTGTTAGTTCATTTCAGAGTTATACTTGCGTACACACTTAACTAACTTCTATATTCCTTGGATATATTTTGTAGCACCCCGTTCCAGGGATACGTACCCTGATACGTGTCCCAAATTTTTTCGACTATATTATTCAATTTACTTTCAGTATTTGCTTTTGGATTGTAATTACTTATATTATTGTGTATCGGATCTGAATTCTCAGACCTAGAGTAAGCCCTGACCCGGACCGGGAACCCGATACTAACATGCAGCCCAATTTGAGTTTCTGATAGTCCAATTTGACTGATTTCAGTTTCAGACACTGTTTTCTAATATTTTAGATTTTTCATGATTTTCTGAAATTTTTCTAAAATTTTTCTGCAAAATCTCCAAAACAGGTGTCGGTCGGCATCGCTGACTGATTCCCAGATTTTTAGTTTTCAAATGGGATTGAATTTTCAAAAATGGCATTTGTGGTACTTCTTAGAATTTCATTTTTTATCTAAGTATATTTTTAGGATTTTTCAAAATTTATCAAAATTTCCCCAATTCTGGTGTCGGCCGGTATCGCCGGAAGATTTCAAGATTTTTAATTTGAAAATACATCAAATTTCTCGAATCCGATTTCACGGTGTATCTTAAAATAATATTTTCTATTTTTGAGAATTTTTGGAACGTTTCTGAAACAGATAAATTTTTGTCTTATTTAAATAATAATATTTTTACCGATGATTCTTTTCTTGCTTTTCCCTCCTCTACTCCCCTACTTTGTACTTCCAGAAATTTTAATAAATAAATTATTTTAATAAAATTTTTTTCTACTATTTTATTTTCTTTTTTCTTATTTTTTTTCCTTTTTCTCTAATTTCTTTCCTTTTTAATCTCTTTCTTTTTCTCTCCTTTCTTTCTTCCCCATTGACTTTCTCCCACCCTGCAACCGCCGCCTGCTCCCGCCCCCCTGCCACCGCAGCCGGCAAGCTGCCATAACCCCTTCCCTTCCCCAAAATTTCATCATTTCCTCTCCTCTATTTAAACACCAATTCCCATTTCCTTTTCATTTTCAACAAATCCAAAAAAAATCAACTCATCTTCAACTCCATCTTCAACCCACTCACGCACGCACCATGGCCGCCGCCGCCGCCGCCGCCGCTCCTAGGCCGGCCCAACCAACTCCCCAACACCTCCTCTTCACACCACCACCTCCTTCAACTCCAACAACCTCCTCCTCCTCTAATTTCAACAAAACCCATCACTCTTCTTCCTTCTCTTCTCCAAAATTCACCCTCATCTCCACCAAATTCTCCACTTCTACCACCCCATCATCATCTCCTCCTCCTCCTCTAACCCCCTAACACCACAACAGTGATCAAAGGATCGGCCGAGTCGGATACGACTCGGCCGAGTCGTATCCGACTCGGCGGCCTCCGGTATGACTCGGAGGCCCGAGTCATGCGTGAATCGCCGAGTCGACCCGGATCGGGTCCGACTCGGACCCGACTCGGGCGACTCGGCCGAGTCGTTCACGACTCGGCCGAGTCACCCGAGTCGGGTCCGAGTCGGACCCGATCCGGGTCGACTCGGCGCCCGTGATCAGATCAGATCGATCGATCCGGGTCAATTAAAGGCAGCGTGTGAGAGAGAGAGAGATCAGATCGATCTGATCTCTCTCTCTCTCACACGCTGCCCCCTCCCTCTCGCGTCCCCCGCGTCGCCCTAGCCATCGCCGTCGCCCTCGCCGTCGCCG
>JAVJIF010019854.1:30000-70110 GCA_038442645.1 Agave tequilana | reverse complement strand
GATCCTTGTATGCAGTACTGCAAACTCCATAGCAAAAAAGATCAGATCAGACAGTCTCAGAACGTGCGGGAAAAACAAGGATGTAATCAGGATAAAATGAACACAACTCACCGTTCACGACTAAAAGATGGCAACGGGCCATGTTCTCAGAATCAACTACACATTACAAGTTAACAGTGGATCATCTTCTTTCAGTCATCATGTTTACGTAAATGGATAATTTTGCTGATGAATTTTTTTTCCTGGTGATATCTGTTTGGAATATGTAGAAAAGAAAGAGTGAGATTACAAATGATACAGTGTTTCCACACCCCGCATGATATTTGCCATATTAAAAAGAATATAGGAGAAGTTTGTATATCTACAATATGAAAGGCTACCACAAATCAGAATTGGTATAAAATGATAAACTACTAAGCAAAGGAATGCACAGACTAAAATCAAGTAAAAAAACTTCAAACGATTTCGTAGGATATACAATAAAGAAAATGATGGTAATAGAGAGCATACATCACTAAAGAGGACAAAGAGAAGCAGAGAAGGCCAACAGAGAAGTGAATGGGAAAAGTCTGCCAGAACTCCTCCCTATCTAGAAATAATCTCTCTGATATGAAAGTAACCGCACCAGAAACAAGAAGTACTTTCCACCCTGATGGCAAACAATTCTGGAAAGAAAAGGAAGATGAATCCTGCAAAGAACATGTTGATGTGAACTCAAATATAGTCAAAGCTTAGAATAAGATGAAAAAGTCAATATCTGACCTCAAATAAAAAACAATGTTTTAAAAAACCCGTTATGTGACTCGTTATAACCCGTTACAGAACATAACAACACCTAGCCGTTATATAACACTCACAAAAAATGTAGCTCTCAGTAACGAGCGTATTTTGGAGCGCTACGAACGTTACATTATGAAAATAACATAACGTTCGTAACTCACGTTATTTACATAGATTGCAAATATAAAACGAAGCGATTTCTCTCTCAAGACCAATCGACGTGAAACCCTAAATTGGCGAAGGCGAGTTAAGCATAAAAACACCCAAGCTCCTCCCTCTGTGGTCGACGGCGACAACGACGGTGACTCTCTCGTGCGATTCCTCCTCTCTCTACAGTTCCTCTTCAATTTCATCTCTCTCATTGTTGAGCATCGAAACACTCCAGTTCCTTTCTTTTTGATCTCTCTTCAATTGATGAGGAATTCGTCATTGTAATGTTTCCAAAATTAAAAAAATAGCACGACTCTTCAATTGACGAGGAAATCGTCGTCAATCTCTTTTCGAACTCTTTTCAATTGACGAGGAACCACATGACATCGGAGCACCTCAGTTCCTCGATGCTTGCTAAAATTTGTTGTGAGACTTGCTAAATGTGTGATATATTGTTTTGATACTTTTTAGATATTTTAAAATTATTTTTCTCTTTATAAAAATTTAAATATAGTGTATATATATATATATATATATATATATATATATATATATATATATATTATTTATTATTTTTTACTAATTAATATTAAATCGCGTAACCTATGTTATGCGTTACGTTATAACCTATGTTAACATAACAAAGGAAAAACGTTATTGTTACGTTACCGTTATTTTAAACATTGATCAAAAAAAGAAAACAAAATGTACGAATAATGTAAAGCGGATCATGCGTACCTGGAAATATCTATTGATAAATAATGCCGAGTATATAATTCTTAGCATCATATCTTCAGACAGTCATGGAACACGAGAGGTTCTTTGATTCTGGATTACTAGATACCATTTGATTAATCTTATTTCTCCACACGTTCAAAAAATTGCCGAGTGCACATAATTCAAGAGCGTTGTTATTAATAGCAACATATACAGAAGTTCATTAAACATATCATAAAGTTATTCAAGATATCAGTTAATAAGTAATATTTTCATCTCCGGCACATTACATGACTAATCTTCACAAGCTGGGAGACAAGCAAGAGCTATTGAGAATAAAAGTGAAAAGTATAATATCGACTAGTGCAGTTAACATCAAAACCAAACAACTAATCTATTGCTGTATAGTAATCTAGAGACATAATTCACAAAGTTATTAAAAATTATGTTAATAATTATTCATGTCATGAACACAAAGCATTATAATTATGAACTTTGTATAATACAGAAATACATGATCATTAACTTTTAAAAGAAGCAACAAGGGAAGACTTGTTTATATTGTATGAATAGATACATAGAAATAGATGTGTTACAGGAGTATTATCTTTGTATTCATAGTTTTCATACTATTTAAACAAGTTTACAATCATTCCTCTGCTTCTGATTAAAACTATATTGATTTTGACTGTCTTTTAGACGGATGACTACAATTCTCTATGATCTATCTTCCTATTCTTCCCGCTTATTTCAAAACTCAAGTCCTAGGAGAGTTTGGAGGTTACATTACAGAGGCGGAGCCAGGGGTGGGGGGTCGGGGCAGTCACCCCACCCGAACAGGAGAAAGCTCTTTGTACTGCAATATTTCCGCCCCATCTAGATTTCTATTTGGTGTAGTGTTGTATGTGTGAACGGTTAAGATGCAATCAAGGTATAAAAGTTATCACGTTTGAGAAGGGGAAAAAAAAACAAAAAGATTGGAGTGCTCCACAAATTTCTGTTCGCCCCCGTAAATATCTGCGAAATAGGTTTCTCCTATATCAGTGCGGACACTGACACTAGATAAATTCTCATAAAAGTCAAATTTCTTCCTTTTTTCCAATCAAACAGAAGATTTAGTGAATTTTCTCTTTCTTTCACTAAGGAAATAATCTATTACTGCAGACTTCATAGAAAGAAAGTAAAGGATTAAAATCATCTCATAAAAGCATAAGCCTAAATCAGGGACTTCAGTCATTCAAAATTTGAGATTTGTTAGTATCAGTGATTTGTTTCAAATCTAACTATCTCTAAATTTTTAGTCTTCTCTTGTAGTCTAATTGAGCAACTAAGCTTACTATCTCTCCATCTTGTCCTACAGTAAGTGCCCCCCCCCCCCCCCCCCCCCCCCCCCCACAACCCCCAAAACAGAAATTTGGTTCTGCCCTGCCTGCCTGGGTAGCAGATGTTGTGCCAGTAACTTATAGTAATATATACAAAGATTACATGTCAGCAATCAAATTTAGAAAAGTGCCGTAGCTGTAATGCTATTATACTACCTATGAGCAACCTTTTTCCTTTTCAAATGCAGCTATTGGCCAAGAGCTAGATGCACACATCATGCAGGAAAAAAGAATCAGTATGTTTAATAGACATAACTAAATAATCTTATTTCATACCAATTAAAACACCAATCTTGTAAGGCAGAAAAGTGATTAGAGTGACAAGGATACTTAGGGAATTAGCTGCAATTAACCCAACTGCTCCAGCAGATCGAATCAGAATGACGTTTAGTATTATGTATATCCCAGAGAATCTAAGCAAATACTTGTTTGACTGCTTCAGCTGACTTTCATTTGCTACTCCATTCAAAAATGCTTCTGATGTTCCTGGAGCAGCATCAGAAGGAATTTCAGAACATCTTAAATATACAAGTAATAATATATACACATCAACAAAGTGCAGGTTGCAACACAGTCCAAGACTACATGCAATTATACCAGATACAAGAAAACAGACGGTTTCCATCACACATAAATTCTGTTGTGATAGAAAACGTACATCCCCAGTTAGGGGTGATGTCCTTATTTATAATATAGAATGATAGAAACAATACATGTCTGAATAGGAAATAGGAAATCTTTAAAAAAAAAAGAAAAAAGGTTTAACTAGTATTACAAAAGTAACAATATACTCTATACTAATCTAATTCTAATACTCTCCCACAAGCAAGTGCATAGCTGTAAATTATGCCCAACTTCCTACAAAAAATAGAAAAACTTTGTCTACACAATGCTTTAGTGAAAATACAACCAAGTTGACAACTAGACGTAAGAAACTAGGTGGCTATATGACGTTGCATTATTGTCTCTCAAAGAGTAATAGTCCACTTCAATAAGCTTTGTCTTCTCATGAAAAATTGGATTATTAGCAATTCAAATACGAGCTTGGAGGTCACAATGCATCATCATGCGCTTATTGTAGATGACACTCATTTCACGAAGAAGAGATTGAATCAAGAATACGTTAACTTATAGGCTGTATGAGTCATGGCTCTATACTTTGCCTTAGCACGAACAAAAATGAGATTAAAACCCAAGAAATTTCTCCTTGAAAAAGGACACTAGGCAAGATGCCACACATCATAACTACTCTTTCCCATAACAAGGAAAGATATAAAACCCCATAACACTTGGATCTTTAATCCTCTTCTGGGCACAAAGCAAGATGCCACTTTTAACAAGTATTGCCGGCACATGAAAGTCATAGAGTGCCCAGTTTTTGTTTATACTATGGTTTGGTCTCCGAATCTGCATCAAAATCGATCGGCGTTTTTAGGTATCAGGATAGATCATATCTGCCATATCAACCATTTTATTTTGGTGATATTGGTCTCGGTAAAAGAAAAACTAAAATGTTGTTCAGATAACTAGTAGCATTTTGAAATATCTTCTTAGAATAATTGATAAAATTTGAATCACATTTGGAGTAACAGTACAATATAAAGCAATCGGTGTAACAACATAAATTAATAGGGTATTACAAAGATATTACAATACAATTAATCTAACAAACTAATATATTCTATATAATTATATCCATGACAATCATTTTCTAACCATTTTCTAACATATTCTACACTTCCTTAAATTAATTAGTTAACTATATTCATGGTAACTATTTTGTAACAAAAATTTAACATTTTTTTCTAACAAAGTAAGTTTAAACAATTAATATAACAAATTAATGTGTACTTCATCTAACAAACTAATAATATTCTACTTAATTATATTCATGACAATAATTTTCTAACCATTTTCTAACATTTCCTAATAAATTAATTACTTATATCAGAGACAACAGATTATTGCTCATTTATAATCATTTTTTTCTAACAAATCAAGTTTTAAAAATTAATTAATGTAGCAAATTATTTCTCCGATTTGTTACCAATTTTATTTTTTCTCAAAATTTTCTCTTTTGAAAATTGCTGGCAAGAGAGAAGAGTATTTAAAATTAGCAAGAGTAACTATATGATTCTCTCGGGCTCAGGAATAATCATTGTATGCACGACGCACCGAGAGAGGAAAAAGAATTGACACTAATGCTTTGTGGCGTCGAATTAAGAGACCGATAGAATCCAAGCAACAGTACAAAGTCACTGTCAATTAATCAAATGTTTACACTTAAGAATCTAGAAGATATTGTTGAATTTGCCGCGGTTGAACAATAGTTGTGTTGAAATAGGCTAGAGCCAGAATGGAATCAGCCGATTCCGACTGATTCCAACTGATTTCGATTAAATACCACCAATTTTATCTCGTTGTCGGCCAACTCTGATCCAATTTGGGCGATTCATATTGGAATCGGCAGATTCTTCGAACCACAGTTTATACCCTCTTCTTATGTTTCTCCCCCACTTTTTCTCGTACACATGGTGGAGAGGTCTATTTTTCCCCCTCTTCGGCTTCCCATTTTTCCATGTCACTCTTTGGACCTTGAATCTTCTTCTTGAGAACCATCCTTTCCACATAAACTACAGATTCCAATGCTTCAAATATAGTCCATGGACACTTCGCGGTAGAGCATGTTCATTGTGAAAACTAATATGCAAACAAATCTTTTAACACTAATCCTCATACAACTTCACAAACCTAGCCAACTAAAAGATGACCAACCAAACAAACAGTAACGCTAATATTTACTACATCTCAAATATGTGGCCAACAAGATTGCTAAAAAAGACATCAAAAACTCCAAAACTGGAACAGAAAACATTAACTATAAGACTTTCTAACAAGAACTTCAGTCACTTAGAAACCAAAACCTCAGAATTCAACTTGCAGGATTTATGCCAACCCTTTGGGACCAACCAACAATACCAATACCTACAACCTAACGCTTGACAAGCATAGCTGCCATGTCACAGAGTAAGATTAACACCCTGAGAAGTAAAGTTAATAAGGACTTTCATGGATAAATATAAGACATAAACTACATAATACTTCTCTTACCATATTACACAGATGGAATAAGGTAATATCCCTTACTATATGATACATGTACAAAAAATGAGAATCAGTCACTAATCATTTGTCAAAACTCTCACTTTGTTGCACACAACATAAAACACAGACCCTCATTATGTTTCCCATACCCATGTCTGACATGTGTCAGATACCAACAATCCATGGATACTCCATAGACACCATGTCGAACTCACGTAGCCATGTCCAAGCTAAAAATCTGACTTTTCAGGTATAAGACATGGGACGGATACTATTTCTCTAACTAGATGGTGAGAACCAAATTGGTCTGGATTTAACCCATTTACCCAATAACTGATAGTTAAATATCACATTGAATTCCATACCTTAATGGAAACCTTTTCTCAAGTTCCATGTGCCACCCAACCTCAAGGAGAGATGAGCTCCCCTATCGATGGGCTGGCCCCTCACTGTCAGCCACTGAAGACGGACAAAAATTCCGATGACTCCGTGGAAGCAAATTAATTTGTCTTGAACCTCTTTTTCCGAATCAAAATTATATTGTTAGACATCACTTTTTAATTTTGTTATGCTATATGTAATGTATATGTGTCTTCATGTCCTACTTATAGAAAATTTTGTCATGATTCATACCCGTGACGTGTCTCATGTCTGCATCGTGTCATAGGCCACAGTCAGTACTGCACTAAATTTTCATGTTCACAAATTATGCATTTATCTGAAGAGTAGAATTGACTTTCCTAAAATGCAATCCAGAATCAAATATGAATAGTGAAACATCATATGATATCTTCAAGGAGAAATGCAAATGCACAACTTGGTTAAAAAAATGATTGTAAATGATAAAATTTGGTCACATTGACCACTGCAGATGCTAAGATTAGAACTTTGGCAACAATTATAGTACATTGTGCAATTTACTAACCATTCATGGCTAAAGAAATGACATAGAGGCAATAATAACGAAGTGCAGATGGAGCTTCTCCATCACTCCATTTCTTCCCATAAAGTAGTCTAATGAGTGAATAAGAGTAGCTGGGACCAAAGGCTATTACCACAATGCCTACAACAATAATAAAGCCAAAACATCATACAATTGCTAGTAAATAGCATGTCGTTATCAAACAAAGAATTCCCAAAACTTAAATAAAACTAAAAGTATTTACAAAGGAACCATAGTTCACCATAATTACTTTGAATATGTAAATCATATATCTACATGCATGTAAACTTTAAAATACTGATAAAATGTTACATAAACATGCTCATTACAGAATATGCATTGAGGATCACTTGATGTATATTGTCTGTCGGCGAACTTCTTCACACTACATAAGATATGACCCCTTCAAGTACTAATAGATGGGTGTTTGTCAAGGTCCATTATTTTAACCATCGTATGGAGGTATTATCTTTGTAATATCCCTAATCTAAACTACTGTATTTTTATTTTCCTAAAGTATTTATTTTGATTTGCTGATTATTTTATTTTATCAAGTTAATCTATTTTTCTTGTGATTATTATGGTTGAGTATGCAAATGATTTTCAGATAGTAAATGGCAAATTATTCTTCCATTATTATTTACTATTATTTCTATTAGTGTATTATTATTTCTATTGTTAGTGCTCAGTAATTATTATTAGTGTTTCTATTATTATTGTAATTAAGTATTGCTAGTTGTTAATGATATTGGTATTATTTATTATTATTTTATCATTACCATTACTAGTGTTAATATTATATTATTTTGATATTAGTATTAATGTTAATACTAATCATGGTTGTGGTGTTCTCCTTGTTTAGCCTCTCACCCTATTTTCCATTCACCCATCTGGGTTCTTTACTCATTACCTTGATTACCCATTACCCGTTTGGATTCCATGGCCCATGATCCGTTCCTAATCCTATACCCATTAGCCTAATTGGATCCAACCCGTTAGCATAACCGCTACCCGCAAACCCAATAACCCAATACTCTTCCTATAAATATTCCTTAACCTAAACAAGAAACCCTAACCTAATCTCAACCCTAATCTTATTCTCTCCTCTCTCCACCTGCGGCAACCAACAAGCAGCAGCCGCACAGCCATCATCCTCTCCTTGGCCTGCACCTCTTCCCTTGATGGCCGAGCACCCCCATCTCCTCTTCCCCAATACCCACAGCCGCAACACAGAACCACCAACAGCCGCCCCTCTCCTCTCCATGGCCAGATCTACGCCCAGTGGTCGGCCAATCACCAACGGCCTGCAGCCGCACCTCCATCCCAACACCCAGCCTCTCCCCTTGGCTGTGCAGCAGCAGCCATCCAGGCCCCAACAACGACACAGCCCCAGTCACCTGCAGATCAAGAGCAGCCCTTCCTTTATCAGGTCGGCCTTTCCCCCGTGCGCACCCGCAGCCTTGCGCCAGGACAGCAGCCCCAGTTCGAAGCCCAGATCTGCAGCAGATCTGCACCTCCAGCGCACAGCAGCAGCCCCGTGCGGGCGTCTCCATGACCGAACCCCTTCCAGTGAGCAACACGCCATCTTCACCTCCTCCCTTGTTCAGCCAAACAGCCCCTCCAGCAGCGAGTGATGTTCAGATCCGATCCACGCCAGCCCGTCGTCGGAGACCGACACGGCAGCCATCTCCAGCCCCTGGCTACCCTCCCCTGCAGTCCAACAGCGAAGAGCGGCACCACAGCAACCGCGACAGCGACTCGCTCAGCAGCGAGCGATTCCCAATGTGAGTGTTTGCTCCTTTCGATTCCTTTTATTAAATGTACTTGATTCTTATTATGATTCTTCCATATGTACCTACATTAGTGTAGAGATTGTGCATATTAATGTTTGTAAGAGAGAGGCTTGAATCCACATATTAGCACAAAGGAATAGGTGATGATGTATCTCTGATTTCTGTTCTGGCAGAGGAGTTAGTCGACTTGCCCATGTTTCTAGTCGACTAACATCCCTGTTAGTCGACTAACCCCAGAACCCTAGTCGACTAGTACAACTTCCAGGTTATATTGATTCTCTGTATTTTCCTCTGTTGGTCGACTTGATCACCTTTATAGTCGACTTGCCTTGCCCTAGTCGACTTGGACCACCTTGACTAGTCGACTAATACTTCTCTAGTCAACTAGTGACTTCCCTCTAGTCGACTAATATTGGCAGATTGCTGTGTTTAGTCTCTTTATGGATTGTGGACTTCACCCATGAGTTATGTAATGGATATAGATAGATGTACATGATTTCTAGAGATGGATATTAGATGGAATGACTTGACTTATCATGATAGATCTTATATGCATGGATTGGATATGTTGTCAAGTGTTGGGATCTGATGTTGACCTTAATAGAAATGTGAGCCCTTGAGAACTTGGGAACCAGATTAGATTGTTAGAGTGAGAGAACTAAAACTTGATGATTGATATATGTTGGAACAGCAGTTTATGTATCAGATTACTTGATGTGTATTGATACTCGATTGTAATGGAACTATTGGAATCATGAGTTGGTTGTAATGACCTTGGATTGATCTGGACTTATGTTATTTACATTGAATGATGATCAGTAATTGGACATGACCTTATTAGTTGAGTATTTGAGGACATATCAAATATGACTTTACTAGTTGAGTTGTGTTTTAGATTGATCTTGAGTTAGAGGTTATCCAGAATTCATATTCTTTATGTCGGAGCCTGATTTGTGTTAAGATGAGATTGACGTAGTTGGTTTATAGTTGTGACCATTTGGGATTTGTTTAGATGATATGTTGTTGATGTTGAGTACCAAGAGTAGATATTCTAGACCACATGTTGTTTGAGGATGTTTCATCTGTAATTATGATTATGGAGTATGTTGACTTGTGGATATTGAGGACATACCATGTACTTCATGTATAGTGACTGATCAATTCAGTTAGGGAGATAGAGTTATTATAAGAGTGATCTCATTGATATTGGTGATTATATATATGTTCAGAGTTTTATGATAGCTATTGATCGATCTGATTATTGATGACTTAGAGGATGGATATATCAACGACTTTGAGAGTGATGTATGGATGGTCTTGAGAATCTGAGTTTATAGTATACTTTGACTGGATTGTTTCATTCATGACAGTAGATCATTACCCATCTTAGATATCTTGATTTACCTGAGAAACCTGACTGATTATACTTGGTATCTACCTGATAACTATCTTGTCCATGTTACTTAATTGCTGGGAAAATATTGTTACACGGTAACAATGCTTTCATGTTATACTTGTTATATATTCCTGTATTACCGGTATCCTGTTCCTTGATATTATATATTCCTGTTATACCGGTATCCTAATTACATGTTGATATTGTTACCGTGACTACCACCGAGTTATCCCAGTGATTTAAGTAACATGCATATTAAATAATCTTGATAAACTAAAACATGATAACAAACAACTTACACTGGGATTGGGGAGATTGATGGAGGAGACAGCGTCCGTATTTTGGGTGGACCTAGGATTTAGGTTGCGCAGCCGAAAGAGGGTTCCACTGCAGGGTTCCCGTGGGGTGACTGGCACCCCGTCATGTTTCCTGTTATACATGTTATACATGTACCTGTTCCTATTTACATGTTCCTGACTACCTTGCGGTAGGTCCTGGTTCAGTGCTAGGAGTCTGGGCCGTGGTCCCGGGTATGCACGGGACCCACCTAAAGCATGGACAATGTCTCCAACCGATCAGTTTCAATAATTTAGGGCATCGATTGGCATGTGTGGTAGGCGTAATATGAGATGCGTCTATTACATGTGCCAATTGGTGTTCGCTGACATAATTAATAATAAACTGTTGATGCTTTGTGACTGACTATAATCACCTGATTGTATATCTAAATATATCATTATGATAGACACATGATTGTAACCAGGACCAGATTTATGACCAGACTTGGATACCAGCTTAGTGATATGTGATAGGTTACACATTTTGACATCAGTTGCTTGTTTACTATTGTGACAGTTGTCTTCTGTCTTTATTCATGTTGATTATCAATTATATTACAGTGCAGTCATTTATCTTGTCATTCAGTCTGTTATATCTGCAGTTGTTCTATCTACTATTTATGCATATTGTTCTTCTGCACGAGCTTTTCCCTTTTACACACACTCATCATGGTCGCTTTCTGACGACCCTGGATTTGCACGTCCAGATATTGGACGATTGTTCTATTGTGCAGGTGTTCGATGAGACCGTCCATTATGCGAGGAGCTTGAGTCCCTCTCTGTTTCTGGTATTCTCATTTCTGTTATATTCCTGTTACTTTCATGATTTTCCCTTTACCACATTCAGCTGCCATTTTCTTGTCATTATTCATCTGCTATCATTGTGATTGTCATGGATATGTATTATTGCAGTGATCGATGATTATTATAGTTCTGATTTATAGCTTGTTCAGGCTAATTTAGGCTTAGCGTGTATACGTGGGGTATTTTCCTCGCGTATATACGTCGCCGACCTTCGACGCGACTCCGTTTCCGCGGATTTTTGGGAAGCGGGGCGTGACAGGGTTTTTCTTGGTATCAGAGCCTAGGTTTTCGACTTGCGATCTTGAATTTTGACTCTTGTTTCGTAAGAGAGACCTATTTCTTACCGGAAACTTGAAAACAAGTTATACTTATACTGCAATATACATATACTATTCACATGATAATATTGACTCCATTTGGAATTGATCGTCTTCCCTTTGGAATTCCATTCTTGATTGTTGATATCCATGATTCCAACACTTCATTTAGAGTGATTTGGATGTCCATCTTGATTTCATCCTTCTTTCCAATTCATTTCTCCTAATTCTATCTCTTGAGATTGATTACTCCTTATTGAAGCCGGTAGCATAAATCAGAGCGCGCAGCGGAAGCATGGTGAAGTCTTGATGCAGTGAGAAGTGGTGTGGAAGCTTCATCTTCTTCCTAATTTGATTTTTAGCATTCCTTACCTTATCGAAATTTCGAGGACGAAATTTTTATTAAGGTGGATAGAATGTAATATCCCTAATCTAAACTACTGTATTTTTATTTTCCTAAAGTATTTATTTTAATTTACTGATTATTTTATTTTATCAAGTTAATCTATTTTTCCTGTGATTATTATGGTTGAGTATGCAAATGATTTTCAGATAGTAAATGGCAAATTATTCTTCCATTATTATTTACTATTATTTCTATTAGTGTATTATTATTTCTATTGTTAGTGCTCAGTAATTATTATTAGTGTTTCTATTATTATTGCAATTAAGTATTGCTAGTTGTTAATGATATTGGTATTATTTATTATTATTTTATCATTACCATTACTAGTGTTAATATTATATTATTTTGATATTAGTATTAATGTTAATACTAATCATGGTTGTGGTGTTCTCCTTGTTTAGCCTCTCACCCTATTTTCCATTCACCCATCTTGGTTCTTTACTCATTACCTTGATCACCCATTACCCGTTTGGATTCCATGGCCCATGACCCATTCCTAATCCTATACCCATTAGCCTAATTGGATCCAACCCGTTAGCATAACCGCTACCCGCAAACCTAATAACCCAATACTCTTCCTATAAATATTCCTTAACCTAAACAAGGAACCCTAACCTAATCTCAACCCTAATCTTATTCTCTCCTCTCTCCACATGCGGCAACCAACAAGCAGCAGCCGCACAGCCATCATCCTCCTCTTGGCCTGCACCTCTTCCCTTGATGGCCGAGCACCCCCATCTCCTCCTCCCCAATACCCACAGCCGCAACACAGAACCACCAACAGCCGCCCCTCTCCTCTCCATGGCCAGATCTACGCCCAGTGGTCGGCCAATCACCAACGGCCTGCAGCCGCACCTCCACCCCAACACCCAGCCTCTCCCCTTGGCTGTGCAGCAGCAGCCATCCAGGCCCCAACAGCGACACACAGCCCCAGCCACCTGCAGATCAAGAGCAGCCCTTCCTTTATCAGGTCGGCCTTTTCCCCGTGCGCACCCGCAGCCTTGCGCCAGGACAGCAGCCCCAGTTCGACAGCCCAGATCTGCACCTCCAGCGCACAGCAGCAACCCCGTGCGGGCGTCTCCATGATCGAACCCCTTCCAGCGAGCAACACGGCATCTTCACCTCCTCCCTTGTTCAGCCAGACAGCCCATCCAGCAGCGAGTGATGTTCAGATCCGATCCACGCCAGCCCGTCGTCGGAGACCGACATGGCAGCCATCTCCAGCCCCCTGGCTACCCTCCCCTGCAGTCCAACAGCGAAGAGCGGCACCACAGCAACCGCGACAGCGACTCGCTCAGCAGCGAGCGATTCCCCAATGTGAGTGTTTGCTCCTTTCGATTCCTTTTATTAAATGTACTTGATTCTTATTATGATTCTTCCATATGTACCTACATTAGTGTAGAGATTGTGCATATTAATGTTTGTAAGAGAGGCTTGAATCCACATATTAGCACAAAGGAATAGGTGATGATGTATCTCTGATTTCTGTTCTGGCAGAGGAGTTAGTCGACTTGCCCATGTTTATAGTCGACTAACATCCCTGTTAGTCGACTAACCCCAGAACCCTAGTCGACTAGTACAACTTCCAGGTTATGTTGATTCTCTGTATTTTCCTCTGCTGGTCGACTTGATCACCTTTATAGTCGACTTGCCTTGCCCTAGTCGACTTGGACCACCTTGACTAGTCGACTAATACTTCTCTAGTCGACTAGTGACTTCCCTCTAGTCAACTAATATTGGCAGATTGCTGTGTTTAGTCTCTTTATGGATTGTGGACTTCACCCATGAGTTATGTAATGGATATAGATGGATGTAAATGATTTCTAGAGATGGATATTAGATGGAATGACTTGACTTATCATGATAGATCTTATATGCATGATTGGATATGTTGTCAAGTGTTGGGATCTGATGTTGACCTTAATAGAAATGTGAACCCTTGAGAACTTGGGAATCAGATTAGATTGTTAGAGTGAGAGAACTAAAACTTGATGATTGATATATGTTGGAACAGCAGTTTATGTATCAGATTACTTGATGTGTATTAATACTCGATTGTTATGGAACTATTGGAATCATGAGTTGGTTGTAATGTCCTTGGATTGATCTGGACTTATGTTATTTACATTGAATGATGATCAATAATTGGACATGACCTTATTAGTTGAGTATTTGAGGACATATCAAATATGACTTTACTAGTTGAGTTGTGTTTTAGATTGATCTTGAGTTAGAGATTATCTAGAATTCATATTCTTTATGTCGGAGCCTGATTTGTGTTAAGATGAGATTGACGTAGTTGGTTTATAGTTGTGACCATTTGGGATTTGTTTAGATGATATGTTGTTGATGTTGAGTACCAAGAGTAGATATTCTAGACCACATGTTGTTTGAGGATGTTTCATCTGTAGTTATGATTATGGAGTATGTTGACTTGTGAATATTGAGGACATACCATGTACTTCATGTATAGTGACTGATCATTCAGTTAGGGAGATAGAGTTATTATGAGAGTGATCTCATTGATATTGGCGATTATATATATGTTCAGAGTTTTATGATAGCTATTGATCGATCTGATTATTGATGACTTAGAGGATGGATATATCAACGACTTGAGAGTGATGTATGGATGGTCTTGAGAATCTGAGTTTATAGTATACTTTGACTGAATTGTTTCATTCATGACAGTAGATCATTACCCATCCTAGATATCTTGATTTACCTGAGAAACCTGACTGATTATACTTGGTATCTACCTGATAACTATCTTGTCCATGTTACTTAATTGCTGGGAAAATATTGTTACACGGTAACAATGCTTTCATGTTATACTTGTTATATATTCCTGTATTACCGGTATCCTGTTCCTTGATATTATATATTCCTGTTACACCGGTATCCTGATTACATGTTGATATTGTTACCGTGACTACCACCGAGTTATCCCAGTGATTTAAGTAACATGCATATTAAATAATCTTGATAAACTAAAACATGATAACAAACAACTTACACTGGGATTGGAGAGATTGATGGAGGAGACAGCGTCCGTATTTTGGGTGGACCTAGGATTTAGGTTGCGCAGCCGAAAGAGGGTTCCACTGTAGGGTTCCCGTGGGGTGACTGGCATCCCGTCATGTTTCCTGTTATACATGTTATACATGTACCTGTTCCTGTTTACATGTTTCTGACTACCTTGTGGTAGGTCCTGGTTCAGCGCCAGGAGTCTGGGCCGTGGTCCCGGTATGCACGGGACCCACCTAAAGCATGGACAATGTCTCCAACCGATCAGTTTCAATAATTTAGGGCATCGATTGGCATGTGTGGTAGGCGTAGTATGGGATGCGTCTATTACATGTACAATTGGTGTTCGCTGACATAATTAATAATAAACTGTAGATGCTTTGTGACTGACTGTAATCACCTGATTGTATATCTAAATATATCATTATGATAGACACATGATTGTAACCAGGACCAGATTTATGACCAGACTTGGATACCAGCTTAGTGACATGTGATAGGTTACACATTTTGACATCAGTTGCTTGTTTATTATTGTGACAGTTGTCTTCTGTCTTTATTCATGTTGATTATCAGTTATATTACAGTGCAGTCATTTATCTTGTTATTCAGTCTGTTATATCTGCAGTTGTTCTTTCTACTATTTATGCACATTGTTCTTCTGTACGAGCTTTTCCCTTTTACACACACTCACCATGGTCGCTTTCTGACGACCCTGGATTTGAACGTCCAGATATTGGATGATTGTTCTATTGTGCAGGTGTTCGATGAGACCGTCCATTATGCGAGGAGCTTGAGTCCCTCTCTGTTTCTGGTATTCTCATTTCTGTTATATTCCTGTTACTTTCATGATTTCCCTTTACCACATTCAGCTGCCATTTTCTTGTCATTATTCATCTGCTATCATTGTGATTGTCATGGATATGTATTATTGCAGTGATCGATGATTATTATAGTTCTGATTTATAGCTTGTTCAGGCTAATTTAGGCTTAGCGTGTATACGTGGGGTATTTTTCTCGCGTATATACGTCGCCGACCTTCGTCGTGACTCCGTTTCCGCGGATTTTGGAAAGCGGGGCGTGACAGGGTTTTTGTTGGTATCAGAGCCTAGGTTTTCGACTTGCGATCTTGAATTTTGACTCTTGTTTCGCAAGAGAGACCTAGTTCTTACCGAAAACTTGAAAACAAGCTATAGTTATACTGCAATATACATATATTATTCACATGATAATATTGACTCCATTTGGAATTGATCGTCTTCTCTTTGGAATTCCATTCTTGATTGTTGATATCCATGATTCCAACACTTCATTTAGAGTGATTTGAATGTCCATCTTGATTTCATCCTTCTTTCCTATTCATTTCTCCTAATTCTATCTCTTGAGATTGGTTACTCCTTATTGAAGCCGGTAGCATAAATCAGAGCGCGCAGCGGAAACATGGTGAAGTCTTGATGCAGTGAGAAGTAGTGTGGAAGCTTCATCTTCTTCCTAATTTTTATTTTTAGCATTCCTTACCTTATCGAAATTTCAAGGACGAAATTTTTATTAAGGTGGGTAGAATGTAATATCCCTAATCTAAACTACTGTATTTTTATTTTCCTAAAGTATTTATTTTGATTTACTGATTATTTTATTTTATCAAGTTAATCTATTTTTCCTGTGATTATTATGGTTGAGTATGCAAATGATTTTCAGATAGTAAATGACAAATTATTCTTCCATTATTATTTACTATTATTTCTATTAGTGTATTATTATTTCTATTGTTAGTGCTCAGTAATTATTATTAGTGTTTCTATTATTATTGTAATTAAGTATTGCTAGTTGTTAATGGTATTGGTATTATTTATTATTATTTTATCATTACCATTACTAGTGTTAATATTATATTATTTTGATATTAGTATTAATGTTAATACTAATCATGGTTGTGGTGTTCTCCTTGTTTAGCCTCTCACCCTATTTTCCATTCACCCATCTGGGTTCTTTACTCATTACCTTGATTACCCATTACCCGTTTGGATTCCATGGCCCATGACCCGTTCCTAATCCTATACCCATTAGCCTAATTGGATCCAACCCGTTAGCATAACCGCTACCCGCAAACCCAATAACCCAATACTCTTCCTATAATATTTCTTAACCTAAACAAGAAACCCTAACCAAATCTCAACCCTAATCTTATTCTCTCCTCTCTCCACATGCGGCAACCAACAAGCAGCAGCCGCACAGCCATCATCCTCTCCTTGGCCTGCACCTCTTCCCTTGATGGCCGAGCACCCCCATCTCCTCCTCCCCAATACCCACAGCCGCAACACAGAACCACCAACAGCCGCCCCTCTCCTCTCCATGGCCAGATCTACGCCCAGTGGTCGGCCAATCACCAACGGCCTGCAGCCGCACCTCCACCCCAACACCCAGCCTCTCCCCTTGGCTGTGCAGCAGCAGCCATCCAGGCCCCAACAGCGACACACAGCCCCAGCCACCTGCAGATCAAGAGCAGCCCTTCCTTTATCAGGTCGGCCTTTCCCCCGTGCGCACCCGCAGCCTTGCGCCAGGACAGCAGCTCCAGTTCGACAGCCCAGATCTGCAGCAGATCTGCACCTCCAGCGCACAGCAGCAGCCCCGTGCGAGCGTCTCCATGACCGAACCCCTTCCAGCGAGCAACACGGCATCTTCACCTCCTCCCTTGTTCAGCCAGACAGCCCCTCCAGCAGCGAGTGATGTTCAGATCCGATCCACACCAGCCCGTCGTCGGAGACCGACACGGCAGCCATCTCCAGCCCCCTGGCTACCCTCCCCTGCAGTCCAACAGCGAAGAGCGGCACCACAGCAACCGCGACAGCGACTCGCTCAGCAGCGAGCCATTCCCCAATGTGAGTGTTTGCTCCTTTCGATTCCTTTTATTAAATGTACTTGATTCTTATTATGATTCTTCCATATGTACCTACATTAGTGTAGAGATTGTGCATATTAATGTTTGTAAGAGAGAGGCTTGAATCCACATATTAGCACAAAGGAATAGGTGATGATGTATCTCTGATTTCTGTTCTGGCAGAGGAGTTAGTCGACTTGCCCATGTTTATAGTCGACTAACATCCCTGTTAGTCGACTAACCCCAGAACCCTAGTCGACTAGTACAACTTCCAGGTTATGTTGATTCTCTGTATTTTCCTCTGCTGGTCGACTTGATCACCTTTATAGTCGACTTGCCTTGCCCTAGTTGACTTGGACCACCTTGACTAGTCTACTAATACTTCTCTAGTCGACTAGTGACTTCCCTCTAGTCGACTAATATTGGCAGATTGCTGTGTTTAGTCTCTTTATGGATTGCGGACTTCACCCATGAGTTATGTAATGGATATAGATGGATGTACATGATTTCTAGAGATGGATATTAGATGGAATGACTTGACTTATCATGATAGATCTTATATGCATGGATTGGATATGTTGTCAAGTGTTGGGATCTGATGTTGACCTTAATAGAAATGTGAACCCTTGAGAACTTAGGAATCATATTAGATTGTTAGAGTGAGAGAACTAAAACTTGATGATTGATATATGTTGGAACAGCAGTTTATGTATCAGATTACTTGATGTGTATTAATACTCGATTGTTATGGAACTATTGGAATCATGAGTTGGTTGTAATGTCCTTGGATTGATCTGGACTTATGTTATTTACATTGAATGATGATCAGTAATTGGACATCACCTTATTAGTTGAGTATTTGAGGACATATCAAATATGACTTTACTAGTTGAGTTGTGTTTTAGATTGATCTTGAGTTAGAGGTTATCCAGAATTCATATTCTTTATGTCGGAGCCTGATTTGTGTTAAGATGAGATTGACGTAGTTGGTTTATAGTTGTGACCATTTGGGATTTGTTTAGATGATATGTTGTTGATGTTGAGTACCAAGAGTAGATATTCTAGACCACATGTTGTTTGAGGATGTTTCATCTGTAGTTATGATTATGGAGTATGTTGACTTGTGAATATTGAGGACATACCATGTACTTCATGTATAGTGACTGATCAATTCAGTTAGGGAGATAGAGTTATTATGAGAGTGATCTCATTGATATTGGTGATTATATATATGTTCAGAGTTTTATGATAGCTATTGATCGATCTGATTATTGATGACTTAGAGGATGGATATATCAACGACTTTGAGAGTGATGTATGGATGGTCTTAAGAATCTGAGTTTATAGTATACTTTGACTGGATTGTTTCATTCATGACAGTAGATCATTACCCATCTTAGATATCTTGATTTACCTGAGAAACCTGACTGATTATACTTGGTATCTACCTGATAACTATCTTGTCCATGTTACTTAATTGCTGGGAAAATATTGTTACACGGTAACAATGCTTTCATGTTATACTTGTTATATATTCCTGTATTACCGGTATCCTGTTCCTTGATATTATATATTCCTGTTATACTGGTATCCTGATTACATGTTGATATTGTTACCGTGACTAGCACCGAGTTATCCCAGTAATTTAAGTAACATGCATATTAAATAATCTTGATAAACTAAAACATGATAACAAACAACTTACACTGGGATTGGGGAGATGGATGGAGGAGACAGCGTCCGTATTTTGGGTGGACCTAGGATTTAGGTTGCGCAGCCGAAAGAGGGTTCCACTGCAGGGTTCCCGTGGGGTGACTGGCACCCCGTCATGTTTCCTGTTATACATGTTATACATGTACATGTTCCTGTTTACATGTTCCTGACTACCTTGCGGTAGGTCCTGGTTCAGCGCCAGGAGTCTGGGCCGTGGTCCCGGGTATGCACGAGACCCACCTAAAGCATGGACAATGTCTCCAACCGATCAGTTTCAATAATTTAGGGCATCGATTGGCATGTGTGGTAGGCGTAGTATGGGATGCGTCTATTACATGTGCCAATTGGTGTTCGCTGACATAATTAATAATAAACTGTTGATGCTTTGTGACTGACTGTAATCACCTGATTGTATATCTAAATATATCATTATGATAGACACATGATTGTAACCAGGACCAGATTTATGACCAGACTTGGATACCAGCTTAGTGACATGTGATAGGTTACACATTTTTATATCAGTTGCTTGTTTACTATTGTGACAGTTGTCTTCTGTCTTTATTCATGTTGATTATCAGTTATATTACAGTGCAGTCATTTATCTTGTTATTCAGTCTGTTATATCTGCAGTTGTTCTTTCTACTATTTATGCACATTGTTCTTCTGCACGAGCTTTTCCCTTTTACACACCCTCACCATGGTCGCTTTCTGACGACCCTGGATTTGCACGTCCAGATATTGGACGATTGTTCTATTGTGCAGGTGTTCGATGAGACCGTCCATTATGCGAGGAGCTTGAGTCCCTCTCTGTTTCTGGTATCCTCATTTCTGTTATATTCCTGTTACTTTCATGATTTTCCCTTTACCACATTCAGCTGCTATTTTCTTGTCATTATTCATCTGCTATCATTGTGATTGTCATGGATATGTATTATTGCAGTGATCGATGATTATTATAGTTCTGATTTATAGCTTGTTCAGGCTAATTTAGGCTTAGCGTGTATACGTGGGGTATTTTCCTCGCGTATATACGTCGCCGACCTTCGTCGCGACTCCGTTTCCGCGGATTTTTGGGAAGCGGGGCGTGACAATCTTCCTTTCTTGAAAAAGAAACTTGTCATACTAAGCTAGGAAAAATGAATAAACCATTCAATTGTGATTCTCGCTGAGATGAGACTTAAAGTACAACTTGTCAACTCTCCAGCAATAACAGCTCGGTACTAGTGACAAGAAAATAATATTTGAACTCCAACCGCACCAGCCAAATACTAGTGGGGGCAGTAGTGGTGGTAGACTTGTGTAACAATGTTTGAGCAAAAATAGTGTTTGTTGAGTTAAGCATCTAAATTTAGATTCACACTATTTTCAGGCAGTAATCCTAATAATGGTCCCTAAACCACCATGTGGAATTTATCACCCCATTAAAATTCAAGATAATGTTTACACCTATTACTTTTTGAGGGAAAGAGCGGGCGTCAAACTCGAAAGCCCCCCTCCAATATATAGATAAAAAAAATAAAAGATTAATGTTTACACCTATTAGGCTATTACTATATGTTGGAGTAGCAGTAATGTATACTGGCCCTTAAACATCCTAAAGAGGAAGGTACAAACTAACTAGAAAGAATTGTAACTTCACCCCCTTGACTCCTTTAAACTAGACTTTAATCATTGTCCCAAAGATGCATTGAAGGATCCGACTCGTCGCCCTTAGGCAGAAGCAAAGAAAATACAGGTATATGGGAAATACCTTGGCAGCTTTAGATAGACTAGGTAGGCATTGCAGGAATAGATATAAGTTGTCCTCCATTATGCATTTGGGTTGGGTATGTGGTTTATAAAAGATAGTTGGCTTTGACCAAATGGAGGAAGCTTCACAGGTTTATGGTTCAGCAGAGTTAATAGTTAGAAGGGGTCTTATGGGTTTTTCTTTTTTCTTTCTGATTAGAACCAACTAGCCTTTATACAAATCCTTGAAGCAGACAGAAATTATAGAAAATAAGAATTATTGCTGATTCTCTATCTGAAAATTAAAAGCATTATTATGTATTTCATAAATTTATGATACCACCATTTTCTTTGAATAGTTAAAGTAAGAAAGCTGGTTTAGCCAGAAGGCCACTCATGTCATCAGTCTACCATTTACCTTCCTATTTCACTTTTCAATAACACTTTAGTGCATGCCAATGCTACTATTCACAACTTTTGACAGATATAGTCTACCAAGACTGCAGCACCCTTTATAGAATCTCACGCCTATTCTTGTTACTGGCACACTATTTCAACCCCTTCAATTCAACCATTTTTTGCCAACCACCTAACCTAAGCTTCAGGATCAACTGCACTTAGTTCTCACTTTTCGGGTCCTGTTTGAGGGAAGCAAAGAATTAATTTCTTTTTCTCCAAATAATTCTCTGTTTCATGTCATATCATATGTTTTGGCGCTTCTATATCCCTTTTAAGCTCCAGTTCCTCATTTGTCCCACTCAAATTGCTCCCTAATAGCCAACAACTCAAGCAACACAGATTTGTTAACGAATAATAAAGTTCAAGAAAAAAGAACATGCATATTACATCTTGTAATACATTCCAAAATTAGGCATTTGATAAAATATAAAATGAAAGTGGATCAGAGTCCCCAATTTTTGTTAAAAATACTGGACCAAAATAATTGGGAAAATAGATAAGCATACCAATGAGTAGCACAAGCTTCATTGACTCCGTTAAGGAGCTTGCTAACTTCTTAGTCCTGTCAGGAGATTGTCCTGCCAAGAAGAAAGATCAAAGAACGATTTCTGCAAAGGATACTCTAACAAATGTTTGATTTTATGTATGAATTATGAAGAAAAATAAATAAAAATAAAATATTTAAGGAAAAATGGTTCGTGCCCTTCCGCTTTTCAGAACTTTTAACCCTCAGCTTTCATCCACATTCTACCCCTCCTTCACATAGCTTTTCACCTATCACCCCTCGACTTTTTCAGATTGAAAGTTAAGCCTGAACATTTTTGCCCGTAGAGTATCAATGTATGTACAGGCTCCTAGCATTAGTTACACAACACCGTTATTGACTTCAAGTTAACGCGTTAGATTCCTCAATAATGATAATGAATCATACTGGAGTTTAATTCATAATGCTTTGCTTCTTTACATATTAGTGTTATCATTTACAAGTTACTGTTTAACTTTCATAATATTATTTCACGATGTTCGCCCCTAACAAGCCTAATCGAAAATTTGTCTAGAACTGACACATCAGTGTTAAAGTTTCTGTCAAAATGACAGCAGGGTAATGGGTGAAGAGTTATGAAAAAGTGGGTGAAACATGAATGAAGTTGAGATGGGCAAGAAAAATAAAACTGAAATAAAAAGAGGGTAAAAAACACGTGTACCAAATAATAAAGTTCAAATTACAATAGGGAGATTGCTTGAAATCAACATGATAAATAAATCATAGTGAATCAATTGAAAGATTTAAGCTACCTATCACAGATATAATTGAAGGCCGGCAGATGGAAAACCTAGAAAAATCTATGTACCTAGCAAGCATATACGACAAGGTCCATACTCAAGAGTTTCTAATGGACACCAAAATAACATATTGATGGATTTAGCTCTCATGCAGACCACATGTAATTTTATTTTGAATATGAATCATTCATAAATGAGGAACCTTAAAAATAGGCTTTTTAAAAAGTGGTCCATCAGCAGATGAACAATTGGCATGATAAATCTTTCATGTGTCAACTTTACCAAACTCTTGCTACTTAAAACATGCTACCACACCGTGAAAGCGTTGAGGAGATCAATGCTAGCTACACATCCTGCAAATATGCAAGAATACAATAACTTCAACTTAATCATGGTTAGCACCTATCTCGGAGGCCCTCAGCCCGTAACTTTGACCTAATCTATGAGTTGCTAGGGACTTAGATAACATGCAGTTATTTTGAACCAAGTTGCTATCTGTTACATCTGCTTCCAGGCTTCCGGCTTCTAAAACATAATACAATTAATCCATTTACCATCAATGGTGATGTCTTTAACCATAAAGCCTTTTGACATCAGCATGGGACTAAATTTGCGAGCATGAGCTTCAAGTGAGAAACTCTCATCAATGTTGAATCTCTGACCGGCAAATTTTCACCCCTCCCCAACCCCCCCCCCCCCCCCCCCCCCCCCCACACACACACACACACACACAACCACACACAAAAAAAAAAAAAAAACAAAGACAGACAAAAACAAGAAAAACATGATACTTGTACAGTCACTCTACTGAATAGATCTTCCATTATCAAACAACATTGCTCATAAAATATGGAACATTAAAAGATTAATAATGGACCTAGAAAAACAGACAGACAAGAATGTGGCAAGGTTATATAGGCCTTTGATTTTGAAGAAGATGTACCCATATAGAATCAGTCTGTCGTTCAGCTTAGACCAAGGAAATGGAAGGTTTGTAACTGAGCCTAATATTTCTATAGCTCCAGAAGATATATTTTGAATCGTCATGACATAATTAGGTTATGGGAATGGTATAGTCTGTTTTTAGGACCTTGAAGGGTTTCTGGTTGATCCTATTTAGTAGTCCATAAGTTAACATTCATCAAAAAGTCTACCAGAAAAAACCTAAAAGAATGCAACAAAAAAAAGTCTAGCAACTAAATTCATCAACATCATCACCACCATCATCATCCAAGCCTGCGCCATCAAAAGAGGAATCTGCTATGAAGCACAACTAGTACACAAAAAAAACTTAAGAAGAGTCAACAAAATCTTTGATCAGCTATGAACATGAAGTCGGTTGGTGCAAAGTTCTAACAAAAGCAAACATGGGGGGAGAGAGAAGAACTTGCAATAAAACCACAAGTAGCAACTTTATTTTAAAAGATACAAAAGAAATAAAAGAATCTCGGTACAATAAAGTGTGGCAAGGGTCAACTGTTAATAATGAAGTTAAATCCATTAAGAGTTATATTTAAACATTATAGGAGCACAAGCACACGCACCAAATAGAATGACATATCATAAGCTTGTTTCTTGGTATGCTTGATAAATGTCCAACCTTTCTAAAAGTAAACTTCTGCATTATTTTTTAACCCATTGGGTCACTCATACCAAAATACAGCTTTTATTTGTTAGAAAAGCTCTCTTTTACAATGTGGCATAATTATCTATGAAACATTACTGTCTTTGAGCCATTGTAATGGTCACAACATGTTAATCTGTGCTTCCCTTTATCTACATTATACATGATAATTAACAATAATGAGGATGTCACTTACTCATTTGACCTAACTTTCAAGTCCCACATATATTTACCATGGCCAAGAGGACAAATTCAAATCATCTACATCAAATAAGGCATCATATACATGTACATGTATAAAAAGGCAAACAACAATAAGGCCTTTATGCCAAAATTTTTTATCGGCTACGTGAATCATATTTCTTCCATGCAGTTGTGTTAAGGTCCCTCTCATCAGTTAACAATTAGATCATTTTTAATGGCCCCTATCCGTGTTGGTTTAAGCCTACCTCTAGTCATCATTGGTCCATTATTATGACCACATCACTTCTAACTATCACACTTTGGCCTTCATTACACATCAGCAAATATCGATTCTCCCACATTGTATCTTTACTAGTAGAAACATCTAACTTCTTAATGATGCACTTATTTCTTATTTCTTAGAATTGGCACTCAGCCATCTAAGCATTCTCGTTTGACATGTTTCACTTCTCAACAACTGATCCATAAAGCTTGTTGGTCTTCTAACCCGTCCTATATAACTTTTCTTCAACAACATGAATATTCTATGAACACATAAAACTCTCTGCACTTTAACCATATGCTTTGATTTTATGAACTACATCTTCCTCGGTTATACCATCTTGATAAACGATTGATCCTGAATAGCGAAAATTGTCACTCCTAATGTTGGGAATTGGGTCAAGTGCGACCCAGATTCGAATGGGTCTAACCCAATTTAATCTAGGCTTGGGGCCAAGCTTCTATAAAATGTAGGACTCATTGACTCGGGCAAAGATGTTGGCCTGATTCTAATTAGGCTGGATTGGGCTTAAGGTTCTTAGTATGATGAGCCCAAATAAGTTATATTAAGTTATATGATTATAAACCTTAACTCTAATCTTTGAGAGATTTCTACAATAAAAATGTATTAATATTTCCTAATATGAATATTTCTATAAATTCCTTAAATTTGAGTTGGTGCTGGTTAGAAAAACTTCTTTGCCAAAATCGAAAGACGAAACAGGGTCGCCGGTCTAAATATGTTTTATGCAAGTCATGAGAAAATTGTGGCTTATGATCGGGAGCCATCTCTTCTATAGGGGAAAGATCCCAACCGAGAAGAAGAAGCCAATTCAATGATTTCATGCAGCTAGAGGTCGCTATTTCCCCTACTGAGAACAACCGACGCGGTACTGAAATTGATTTTATAAGTGAATGTTGCGCAATTACATTATTGGAAGCCATAATCTCTCTATAATGTTATAATAATGAAATTAAATATGACTTGGTTAAATAATAGGATAAATTTTAAGTAACTACTATGAAGTTTAGGGGTTTTCTTAGAAAACTACCATAAACATTTCCTATTAAAAAATAACCTCTTGTACCCAATCACATGTGGTGGGTGGCAAAGACCAAGTGGAAATGGAAGTAATCGAGCATCCTCTGAAAAAAGTGAAATACTCGTCTAGCTCCATGGCATCAAAGTGTCTCAGGGCTCAAGTAATACAGTGAAACAACATGACATTAAAAGTTGTTTCTTCAAGTGTCACCGACGGCACCTTCTGTCGATCTGGGATGGTTTTGGTCACAACACCTCATGAACCCTGATTTGATTCACGAAATTGCCAACACTTATACTATCCATCCTTATCCTATCATTTGAAGTGATCACGTGACTTACAGGTGAACTTCAAGACAAAATTACTCCCAAAAATTCATGGTAGCTCCTTAGAAATAACCTTTAAAAATTGTAAAAAAAACAACAAAATTATGAAAATTATTATTTAACCTAAAAATTATAAAAAAGAATTTCCTAGTATTTCTAACAACCTAATTGACTTTTAAATATTTTTTTTAACCATAATAGTTATTATCATTATTATAACTATTATGTTAACTATTAAAAATAAAATACATTTCACAAAAAATTCGAGAATGAATTAGTTATTAGTTAACTTTTAAGACTTATAAAATATTTTAAGATAAAATTTTGAGTTACTAATGGTTTCATTTATTATTTATTTCTTATTAATAATTAATATTAAACAATTTCCCTCAAAGAGCCGTTATAAGTTCCATTAAGTAATAAAATTAATTTTCCTAAGAAATTATACATTCAATAATGTTCATTCATCTAATATTAACACTCTAGTTTTATAATCCTTAGTGACCTTTATTATAAAATTATTAATACTATTTATTTTTATATTTATTTGATAATTTGTTCTTTCTCATTCCTCTTATATTTCCTTCTAAAAACCTAAGTTTCCTCCTTCACCTCAAACCATCCTTGACCCTTTATTCACCTCATCTTCTTAGCTATTTCATGTCAAAAAATCAAATTTTACATCTAAATTTATACATGTTCAACCTCAATTATTAGAGCAATTATGAAGAGTTTTTTTAATGAAAAGAAAGAAACAAATCATGGCCATGGAGCTTGAACAAAATATGCTCATGAACCTTGGGATACAAAATCTTTGGAGCTCGAATACAAACCATGGTTCAAGCTCCATGACCATGGACCTCGAGATCCAAGCCATGGAGCTAGAATCCATGGCCATGGTTCTCAAATTCATGGCCATGAATTCAAGCTCCATAACCAAAGCTCAGAGAGGTTTTGGTTTGTTTTTCTAATTAACTGAGAAAGTTTAGGTTTTTTTAAAAAGAAAAGGGACAAAGTGATATTGTCAAGACCATCATAAATGTTTTATAGGGAAGTTTTCTAAGCTAGAAACTTCAATGTAGTTTACTAAACCAAAAAAAAGCTTATTGTAGTTTTCTGAGACCATTTGAAGTTCCTGGTAGTTTATTAAAATTGACCCTAAATAATAAATATATTTTACTTCTTAATATAACTATTAGTTTATTTATACTATGTAGCTATGGGTTTGTCTTATTTCTCTATTTATTTTTGACGCAATTAATTTAAAAAGTATGTATCATGTTGAAATTTATTCTGTGTTAAAATTTGCCTGAAATGAGTCTGATGATGGCCTAGGCCTGATGCATTTACTTTAAACATGGACTCGGGCCTAAATCCAAGACCAATATATAAATGGGTCAGACTTCAACTCTAAGAAATTAAATGGATGCACTCGAGCTTCATATGATCCTAGTCCCAGTCCAATCTATATCCACCGAGTCACTCCGAGATATTCTATAACCATGAATTGTATGCTTATTTCTTCTCACAGTTTTGCTAAAGTCACCTTGCATATATTTCACTTTGAATGCTAATTTTACATCCTTTAGCTTCCAAAACCTCTATTCATCTTCTATTTTGGAAATTATTATTATTATCCCTTCTCTAGTTTTATCATCTCATACAATATTATTGGTAAACAACATGCACCACAAATGTTCATATTGAACATTCCTAAAAGTTCATCAATAACAAATGAAAATAGATAAAGACTTAATGTCGATCCTTGGCGTAAGCCTATGGTGATAGGGAATGGCTTTTCTGCCATCCAGTTTGTTCTCACCTTAGTTGCTGTAATGTCATACATCTTTCATAACATTAATAGACCTACACTTGTTCATTTCCAAAACCCACCACATAAGCACATGTAGATAACATATGCGTGTACATGTAAATATGCCTAGTAAGTTCATCTATAACTAATGCAAAGTGACAAGGACTTGATGCTCACAATTAATGAAAGTCTGTCATGATAGGGAGTGGCTTTGGTTTTGTCTGCCATGTTGTGCCTCGGTGACAACAACCAACTGAGGATCTCACAAATCTCCAAGCACAAAGAACACCCAACAGCACAAATAATCACCAGAAGAAAGCACAAAACGCAAATAACAACTTTAACGAGGTTCGGCCTGAATGCCTACGTCCTCGGGCAATCCAATGGAAAGATTAATTACCAGGAAGATGATTACAATTGCTAACAGCCTCTTTGAATGCAAGAGAGCTCCAGCAAAATCCCTTTTTTGCAGGTACAAACCCTAAATTAAACAACAGCCTTTAAATACCCTAATTTTCGAAACAGCAGATTTTCACCCGAACCCGACTGTCGGTCGACCGGGCGGTCAACCGACCTCTTCCACCAGTCGACCAGTCGGTCGACTGGGTGCCCAACAGAGAGTTGGGCACTTACAGTCAGGTTCTACCGGTCGACCGGGCAGCCGACCGGGTGCCCAACAGAGAGTTGGGCACTTACAGTCAGGACTGCGGTCGACCGACCGGTCGACCGCCTTCTGATCCTGTGCACGCTGTGCATGTCGGTCGACCGGGTCGGTCGACCGACCAGCCTGTTTTCTGCTGCTACTATTTCCTGTTGCTGTTCTCTTTCGCCTTCATCGTCGACTTCCTTGGCGATCATCTCGACGACCCTTGGCAATCCATTGTCAAATTCCTCTGCAATAATCTCTCTTTCCAACAATTCTCCACCTCGGTGAAGACTCTCCAAATCTGAGCCGAACACCGACTCGAGAGCGACTGCACCATTGTGGTTGCCTATGTACCCCTGCCCAAGGGATCAAGCCGTCCGTAGTTCACCTGAATGAGCTTCAGCAAGCTCAAACCATCTGAAGGACATGGAGCAAAGCTTTGCAATGTGCAAACTTCACTCCCGACACCACCTTCGTAAGTATATCGGCCGGATTATCCGAAGTGTGAATCTTCAACAAGTCGATGTCACCTTCCTCCAGAATCTCCCGAATGAAATGGTACCTGACATCAATATACTTCGTCCTTGCATGATAGACCTGGTTCCTCGCCAAGTAGATGGCGCTTATGCTGTCACAGTTAATCTTCAGCAGATCCTGTTCTACGCCCAAATCATCAAGCAACCCCTGAAGCCAAATTGCCTCCTTCATGGCCTCTGTCATAACCATGTACTCAGCCTCTGTGGTCGACAAAGCGACGGTAGACTGCAGTGTGGAGCGCCAACTCACCGGTACCTGTGAGAATGTGAAGACATATCCCGTCGTCGACCGGCGCTTGTCAAGGTCCCCTGCATAGTCGGAATCCACATACCCTATGCATTCTTACTTTTCAGTGTTGTCCTTCTCAAGCACTAGGCCTACATCAATGGTTCCCTTGATGTATCTCAAAATCCATTTCACAGCTTCCCAATGACCCTGTCCCGGATCATGCATATATCGACTCACCATGGAGACGGCCTGTGATAGATCTAGCCTCGTACACACCATAGCGTACATCAAGCTACCCACCGCACTGGCATATGGAACGTGAGACATATACTCACGCTCTTGAACACTCCTCGGAGACATCTTTGCTGACAATTTGAAGTGAGGCACCATAGGTGTACTAACAGACTTGGTATCCTTGCTGATATTAACCTCTGCAGTACCTTCTCCAAATAGCCCTTCTGAGTCAAACTTACCCTGCCAGCTCTCCTGTCCCTAGTGATCTCCATGCCCAATACTTTCCTAGTTTCTCCCAGGTCCTTCATCTCAAACTCTGACGATAGATCCTTCTTCAGAGAATCAATAGCAGATCTCGACCTCGAAGCAATCAACATATCATCTACATAAAGAAGTAGATAGATATATTCACCTGATGGTAGCCTGTTGTAGCACACACATGGATCATAATGGCTACGTGTGTACTTCTTCTTCCTGAAGAAGCTATCAAATCGCTTGTACCACTGTCTAGGAGACTGCTTCAATCCGTACAGCGACTTCTTTAGCTTGCATACTAACTCTTCCTTCCCTGCAGTCTTGTAACCTGTGGGCTGTGTCATATAGATCTCCTCCTCAAGATCGCCGTGGAGAAAGGCGGTCTTCACATCAAGTTGGTCAAGGTCCAACTCATTCTGCGCAACCAAGGCCATAGAATACGAATTGACGAGTGTTTAACTACAGGGGAGAATACCTCGTTATAGTCAATTCCTTCCCTCTGAGCGTAGCCTTTAGCCACCAACCTTGCCTTGTAGCGCACTGTATCTTCTTGAAGAGATCCTTACTTCTTAGCATATACCCACTTACACCCTATGGCCTTCTTCCCTTGGGCAACTTGGTAAGTTCCCATGTGTCGTTCTTGTAGAGAGATTGCATCTCTTCCTTCATGGCCGCTTTCCACATCCTTGCTTCCGAACTGATCTCAGCTTCTCTGAAGGTAGATGGAATAGCCTCCTCGGCGACTGGAAGTGCATACGCGACAACCATATCAGTGGTGAGCCAACCTGGTCTCCTAGTGTTCCTTCGTGGTCTTTCAACTGCAGTAGGATCTGGAACAGTATCCATGACCTGCTCTTGACCCTCTTCAACATCTTCAGCATCTTCTTCAACTGCTCGATCACTTCCCTGTGTCACCTCAGGAATAATCCGAACTGATACTGAATCTTCTAGAGATGGTGGATCTGCATCAATCTCCACCTGTTGCAATAGTTCCTTGGTCTTGTTGGTCTCCACCTGTTGAGAGACCGTAGGCTTCATCAAAGAAGCCTCATTGAACGTGACATCCCTGCTGAGTAAGAACTTGTTGTCAGTTTGGTCCCAAATCTTGAACCCCTTGGTTCCTCGCTTGAAGTTAACGAACACCCCTTTCTTTGCCCTTGGGTCCAACTTGTCTTCTCTGACATGGTAGTAGGCTGGACATCCGAAGACCCGTAGCAATCATAGTCCCCAACAGCTTTTCCAGACCAAGCTTCAAGAGGAGTCTTCCCCCTATTGCAGATGACGGCAACCTATTGACGAGGTAGCATGCATAAGCCAAAGCTTCAGCCCAAAACTTCTTTGACAGTCCTGCATTGGATAACATACACCGGACCTTCTCTAGCAAAGTCCGGTTCATCCTCTCAGCCACCCCATTTTGTTGCGAAGTCTCTCGTACCGTGAAGTGTCTCTCTATGCCCTCATCAAGGCATAGTTGTAGGAAAGGATCCGATTTGTACTCTCCTCCATTGTCAGAACGGAGGACCTTGACCTTTCTTCCCGTGCTTCTCTCCAGATTAGCCTTCCACTTCACAAACAGTTCTAGGACTTCATCCTTGTGTCGCATAGTGTACACCCAACAGCGCTTAGAAAAGTCATCAATGAACAATACAAAATAGTGGTTACCTCCAATCGATGCAGTCTTGGTAGGTCCCCATACATCCGTGTGAATATAGTCAAGAATACCCTCTGTGCAGTGTGAAGCTGTGCCAAACTTCACCTTGATCTTCTTGTCGATGATGCAATGCTCACAGAAATCCATCTTGCAGGTCTCAGCACCCTTCAGCAACCCTTGCCTCGCAAGAGCTTGCAATGATTTCTCCCCTGCATGTCCCAGCCTCATGTGCCACAGCCGGGTTGAATCTTTCTTTGACTGGTAGAAGTTGCCACCTGCCCTGTCACCGTACTACCCTTCAAGTAGTACAAGTTGTTCCGGCGATCGGCCTTCAACACCACCATCGAACCCTTTATTATTTTAAGAATTCCCTTCTTAATAGACACTCCAAGGCCCAATGATTTCAAAGCTCCTACAGAAATCAAGTTCCTCTTCAACTGAGGTACAAACCTCACTTCTTTCAGCTCCCTCACCATCCCATCAAACATCCTGATTGGAATAGTGCCAACACCCTCCATGATGCACGGATGATCATCGCCCATGACGACCGAACACCCCTCCAGCTTCTCAAAGCTGGTAAACCAGTCTCGATTTGGGCATACATGATATGTTGCACCTGTATCCAAGATCCACTCGTTTTTCACCCGAGTAGCCTATGATGGGCGTAGTAACTGAAAAAGAGAACACCGAAGAATCCGAATCCGATCCATCTGCCTGTGATTTACTGCTTGCAGTGTTTACCACTTTTGCGAGATTTGCCTCGGACTTTGATTCTTTCTTCTTTCCCTTGAACTTCGGACAGTCTATCTTCCAGTGCCCAATCTCTCTGCAGAAAGCGCACTGATTTCTCTTGAGATCCCTGAAGCCCGGCCTGGACTTCGATCTTCCTCTACCCTCTTTGCCCTTTCGCGACAACCGCTGCCTCTTACTTCCAGTGCCTCTGCCGATGAGCTTGACCTAGAAGGATGTCTCTCCTTCTTCCTCGTCTCATAGCTAGTCAGTGCAGACGACACTTCGTCATAATCCAAGGTCTGCCTTCCATTGATGAAGGTCAGAGTGAATGTCTCATACTCCTCCACCGGGAGTGAATTCAGAAAGATGATCGCCTTATCTTCCTCTTCTATCGTGACATCCACGTTTACCAAGTCTGTAAGAAGCTTAGTATATCTGTTGACATGTTCATTTACTGTGCTCCCCTTCTTCATTTGAAAACTGTACAGCCTACTCTTAAGCTGCAACCTGGACTCCACACTCTTAATCAGGTATTTCTTAGCAAGGGTGTCCCACAGCTTCTTTGCCGACGTCTCATGTTGTGCAAGATATTTTATGTCTTGCGACAAACATGAACGTATCAAGCGACATGCCGACCTGTTCATCTTCGCCCACTCTTCATCAGTGGTCGTGCTCTTCTTCTTCTCCAATAGGAGAGTGTCCTCGAGGTTCGATGCATTCAGCGCATCCATAACCTTCGCATCTCCACATCCCGAAGTTATTAGTGCCATTGAACTTGACAACTTCAATCCTTGGGTGAGAATTCATTGTCTTAGTCGAAACTATTTCTTCTGCCATTGTGATTTCTCTTATCCTCTAACTATGTGAAAATCAACTAACTGAAATAGATTTTTACTCTGATAAAAAATTGGATTTTTTTTACCTTTTCCCTTGAAACCCTAGATCGAGTTTCACTTTTGATCTACTTCAACACAGATTCCATGAGCCCTTCTAGCGTCTTCCTGAGATCGACACACGATCCCACGAACACCAATACCTCTGATCTGAGATCGACACACGATCTCCACCGGATCAGATCTCGAGCCCTCCGAATCCTCAGAAATCCCAAGCGCAACCTGGTTGCTCTGATACCACTTGTTGTGCCTCGGTGACAACAACCAACTGAGGATCTCACAAATCTCCAAGCACAAAGAACACCCAACAGCACAAATAATCACCAGAAGAAAGCACAAAACGCAAACAACAACTTTAACGAGGTTCGGCCTGAATGCCTACGTCCTCGGGGCAATCCAATGGAAAGATTAATTACCAGGAAGATGATTACAATTGCTAACAGCCTCTTTGAATGTAAGAGAGCTCCAGCAAAATCCCTTTTTCGCAGGTACAAACCCTAGATTAAACAACAGCCTTTAAATACCATGATTTCCGAAACAGCAGATTTTCACCCGAACCCGACTGTCGGTCGACTGGGCGGTCGACCGACCTCTTCCACCAGTCGACCGGTCAGTCGACTGGGTGCCCAACAGAGAGTTGGGCACTTACAGTCAAGTTCTACCGGTCGACCGGGCAGCCGACCGGGTGCCCAACAGAGAGTTGGGCACTTACAGTCAGGGACTGCGGTCGACCGACTGGTCGACCGCCTTCTGATCCTGTGCACGCTGTGCATGTCGGTCGACCGGGCCGGTCGACCGACCAGCCTGTTTTCTGCTGCTGCTATTTCCTGCTTCTGTTTTCTTTTGCCTTCATCGTCGACTTCCTTGGCGATCATAATGATAGTGAAAAACAGGACAAAATCTTATACCTGATGAGCTCAAAGATCTTCATTTGTGTCGACATTTCCATGGAACGCAACATAGTCCACGTCAATGAGCGCGTTTGCAAATTATATCAACCAGACGCTTGAGTCGATCTCGACAACGGACATTCACAATGGAGTAATTCCATTCGATCAAATTGTGCACTGAAACAATGCCCCCTTGTCTTCGTAGTCCCAATCCGCGAGCATCATTTGATGCAGCCAGTGGTCCACGTAGCAACTTAGCTCCGACGAGACCACCATCCCCTGAACCACGTGCCGCTCTCTCGACTGGACGCAGCGAATCCTGCTAGAGCTCACAACAACCAAATTTGTGTCCTTATCCTCAATAAAGATAAAGGAAGCGATGTGGCCGTTGTGGGTCTGAACTTGGCTTCAGACACGACGCAGTTAAGGTCCGAGAGCGCGGCGAAGACTTTCAAGAGCAGACCTGGGGATCGATTCCGATGAGCTCGAGGACGGTGAGGCTACCGTTGGAGGTGGAGAAGACTGGGTGGAACCCCGGATGGATTGCTCGATGTAGGAGATGATGGAGTATTCGGTGAGCTTGTGGTCGGACTAGTCGGTGATGTAGAATGTGTTGGAATTGAAGAATATAAATGCGAATCTTTGAGTTGAATTATGGCGAGATCCGTTGATCGCATCAATTGGATGATGGTTGGAGTGTGTTCTCCTTCCATTAGGGATGAACGTGGTATATTCACATGTTCAATTCCGACTTCGAATGAATGAGATATTCAAGTCTAAAGATTGCCTAATTCAAAGCAAGAATGGGACTAAAGGTAGCTAAAAGCATTTAGTCTCACATTGGCCATGGGATGGAAGTTTGTGTGTATAAATAAAGAAAATTGAGAACAAAGGGCGTGCCCTTTTGGTACTTGGAGTTTTCGCACGCGATTGGAGGGATCTATGCCCGTGCATGCGCGCGCACCGCCGCTGGCGCCGGCCGGGGCCGTGCTCGGGACCGGGACCAGGACCGGGTCTGGGTTCGGGTTCGAGTTCGGGTTCCCTACCCGGCCTGGTTCTTTTTGAATCGGGTCTGCGGGTATGGGTTGCGAGCATACCGCTCCGCTACCCGAACCGGACCCGCTCCGCTATTCGAACGGACCCACTCCAAGACTGTTGGACTACCAACAGTTGCGACTGTTGGCTTGCAACCTTTCGTTGGGTTCGGACCCGTTGGCCCCTCCTGGAGCACTATATATAGCACTCCAAATTCTCAATTAATACACACACCAACACCAAACGAAATATCTCTCCCTCTTTCTTCTTCGTTCAGAACTGAAACTGAAGTTCTTCATTCAGACTGGAACTGAAGTTCTTCATTCAGTACTGGAAGTGAAGTTCTTCGTTCAGTACTGGAAGTGAGTTCTTCTTCGTTCAGAACTGGAAGTGAAGTTCTTCGTCCAGAACTGGAAGTGAAGTTTTTCGTTCAGAACTGGAAGTGAAGTTCTGAAGTAACTTCTAACGAGAAGTGGGAGATTCGGTTTCCGAAGCGACTTCCAAAGAAGATTCTGCAAAATTCGTTCTGAAAGAGGGCTCAAAAATTCAAAAGATTCTTTTATAGAATTGTTGTCTGAATCTGGGACTTCTGAAGAAGAATATTCTTCAACCTTCCTTCGTCCTCAACAGTGGGTGCTACTCCAAAGTAAAAGCAAATATTCATTCGAAATTTGTCCTTGTCCCGCTGCTTCAACGATCCTGTGAAGGTACTGGTTGACTACGGTTCGACCGTACGGTGATTTGGTAGTGCTATCCAAATACCGTGAAGGAGTGTTGTATCTTGGGAGACCAGCGTCCATTATCCCGTTAGCACCGGTGCGGGGGACGTAATTGTCTTAAGGAGATTCGCTCTAAGCGTACCTCACTCCAAATACTGTATAAGTGAATTAAATTCTTTATACATGGGATATACTGATATTCAGTATATCGAGACTGACTTAAATTCAGTCTAATTGGTGTTTAACCAAGGAAGGAAATTGAAAGGTGGTTCTTAAATTAAGGAACGTTTTATTGAACGGAAAACCTCCCACCTGATATTTGCCGACCTGGCCAATTAGATTGTTGATATCTCAGTGATCTTGATTAGTTGTCAGATTGATTCCTGTTAAGCAGATACCAACAATCTTAAGACAATTAATTATTGAAGTTTCTTACTTCTGTTCTGCTTGAACTTGCAGAAATGTCTGAGACTAATCAAGATAGTACAAGCAAGGCACCAAACATGCTGCAAGCTTTGATGCCTACTCCACTTCCTAACCCGAAGCCGGAGAAGCCAGGAAAATCTAATGGCACAGAATTCAAGAGGTGGCAACAGAAGATGCTCTTCTACTTGACCACTCTTCATCTGGCCAGATTCCTGCAGGAAGATCCACCAGAGCCTGCAACTGATGCATGGACTCAATGTGACTTCCTTTGCCGAAATTATGTTTTAAATGGACTGGATGACTCTCTTTACAATGTCTACATTCCTATCACAACGACAAAGAAGTTATGGGCCAGTCTTGACAAGAAGTACAAGACTGAGGATGCTGGTACCAAGAAGTTCGTCGTAGGATGATTTCTAGAGTACAAAATGGTGGACAGTAAGACTGTAATCAGTCAGGTGCAAGAGTTCCAACTTATCTTGCACGAGATAGAAGCTGAAGGTATAATCCTACCTGAAACCTTTCAGGTTGCTACTATCGTGGAGAAACTCTCACCTGCGTGGAATGATTTCAAGAACTACCTGAAGCACAAGCGAAAGGAGTTGAAGTTGGAAGATCTCATTGTGAGGCTTCGAATCGAGGAGGACAACCGAAAGTCCGAGGAAAGGAGCAGTAAGAACTCCTACGAAGCAAAAGCCAATGTGATCGAAGACTCAAAGGGAAAAGCGTCTACTTCCAAAGGCTTAAAGCGGAAGAAGACTTCCCAGGAGTACAAAGGCAAGGTCTAAGAAGGCAATAACATGCGCTTCAAGGGAACTTGCTACATCTGCAACAAAAAGGGGCATAAGGCGAATGAATGTCGCAGCCGTCTCAAATAGAACAAGAATCTTGTTGATGGTCTTTTTAAAGACTATGTTGCAGTGGTAGACAAAAAGTCTGTGTATTTGTACCCAAAGCTTATAAATAAGGAAATCTTTTGTTTATTTGCTTGAGTCTCCTAACTTGTGGCATGCTAGATTAGGGCATGTAAATTACAAGTCATTAAAGAACTTGTCTAATCTGGGATATATTCCTAAACTCAACTTGGAAGAAATTCGCAAGTGTGAGATTTGTGTTGAGGCCAAGTTGGCGAAAAATTCATTTCACTCAATTGATCGAAATACAGAACCTTTAGGGTTAATTCATAGCGATCTGTGTGATTTGAAGTTTATGCCAACTAGAGGCGGTAAAAAGTATTTCATTACTTTTATTGATGATTGTACAAGATACTGTTATGTGTATCTTTTAAACAGTAAGGATGAGGCAATAAATATGTTTATAACATATAAAGCCGAAGTTGAGAATCAACTCAACAAGAAAATCAAGATTCTAAAATCCGATAGAGGCGGAGAATATGAATCAAATGATTTTAGTGAGTTATGTGCTAATTTTGGTATAATCCATCAAACTACAGCACCATCACTCCTCAGCAGAATGGAATTGCTGAACGGAAGAACAGAACTTTGAAGGAGATGGTTAATTCCATGCTCGTAAGTTCTGGAGCTCCGCAGAACTTGTGGGGGGAAGCTCTATTAACTGCAAATTATATTCTAAATAGAGTACCCCACAAGAAACTTGGTCTTATACCATTCGAGTTATGGTATGGAAGGACACCTTCCTACCATTACCTCAAAATGTGGGAGTGCCTTGCAAAGGTGCTGGCACCATTACCTAAAAAGAGTAAGTTGGGAGCAAAAACTATGGACTGCATATTCATAATCTATGCCTTGAATAGTAGTGCCTACAGATTTCTGGTTCATAAATCAGAAATACAAGATATTCATGTAAACATGATTATCGAATCTAGAGATGCTGTATTCTTTGAAGATATCTTTCCATACAAACGGGAAGCAGATAGACTCTGGGAAAAAAAACACACGAGATGGCGTTCAGGGACGAAAGCCCCGAGAAACCAATTTTTAATGCGGAAACTGAACCAAGAAGAAGTCAGAGATCTAGAATCTCAAAATCTTTTGGTCCAGATTTCATAGCATACGCTATTGAAAGCGAGCCTCAAACATTTAAAGAGGTTATGTCAACCCCAGGAGCACAAATGTGGAAAGAAGCTATAAATAGCGAAATAGAATTCATACTAAGTAATCATACTTGGGAATTGGTAAACTTGCCTCCTGGCAGTAAATCAATTGGGTGTAAGTGGATTTTCAAAAGAAAATTAAAACCCGATGGATCTATGGATAAGTGTGTTTACACGAAAACAGTTGAAAATGCATGTATCATTGTTTGTCTTTATGTAGACGACATGTTAATACTTGGGACTAATATTGAAATTATTAAATTCACTGAAAGAATGTTATCTAACAGTTTTGACATGAAGGATCTGGGGGTTGCTGATGTAATTTTAGGAATTAAAATCATCAGAACACCAGATAGAATCAGTCTATCTCAATCTCACTACGTGGATAAGATGATAGAAAGATTCAAGGATCATGGGATAAAAGAGAATACAAATCCTTTTCTCCCACACGTCCACCTTCATTAGAATACAGGAACTGGAATACGCCAGTTGGAGTATTCTCAGATTATCGGAAGTCTAATGTATTTGATGAATTGCACTAGACCCGATATTGCTTATGCTGTAAGCAAGTTAAGTAGTTGCTCTCAAATGGAATTATCTCTATTGACTTTGTATCGTCAAAGGATAATTTAGCGGATCCGCTTACTAAAGGTTTAAGTGGAGAGCGTATAAACTGCGCATCGAGGGGAATGGGTCTAAAAGCCTAACCTTACCGAGTCAGCTTAATGGAAACCTCACTTAGCGACTGAAAATCTCACGGACTAAGTTCAAGAGGAAAAACTAGTTATGATTGACTCAGCAAGTAAGCACTTGGGAGCTTGACTCCAATCCATTCCTAAGGTGCACACAAGTGCTTTTCTACAAGTGGATTAAGGATAAGCTTAACGCTTTAATGATGCCTATATCTTGTTACTAAACAAGTGGAGTAGAGTAGACTACTCTTAATAGGACGATCACCTATGTGAGTATAGAGTTGGGTCGGCTCTTTGGGAATTTCGATGGAGGCTGTTATTCCCTAAAGATACTCTCTGAAACCAAGAATGTCCAGGGCCAAAACGGACACAACCGAGAACCAAAGTTAATTTGGAAAGTCACTGTGTGAAGCTTGTTGACTTGGCTTACACTAACGGCTAACAGTTTAAGACCTACTTCACTGATTAGCCAGTAAGTCCGATAAATCTTTCGCTATGAAAGGTTCAAGACCTAGTTCACCTATCCTGATGCAGTTTCTTTTCTAAAGTACTTTTCATAATAGAGTCAGTCTCTTTGTGTGTCATTTCCTTGAATCACCATTCA